>OU426978.1:73566308-73753808 GCA_911387785.2 Aelia acuminata | reverse complement strand
TTTTTTTTTCAATTTCACCTAACTGAAGTTAGGTATGTATAACACCAGGCGCGGTTCCAGAAAAAAAAAATTCGGGGGGGGGATTGGTCGGTAGGAAAAAAAAATAGCACACTTTATTTGCTTATGATTATACATTAAGTTCGTATACAAAATTCTGTTTAAAAAATTCTAGTCAAAATTAAACTAATCTTCCCTAGAAAACTCGTAAAAGTTAGATGCGTAATTAATTTTTTTAATTCATTCCACTAATTTTTTGTCGTCGAAATTTCGGGGGGGGGGGGATTGATCCCCAATATCCCCCCCCCCCCCTGGGACTGCCACTGTATAACACGCTGGGGAATCACTTTTGGTTCTACCGTTACTAATGATAAATCCATTATTGTCCATAAATTCTTTAAGGATTTTGCCTTTTGAACTACTAATTTCATCAAGAGATCCGTGAATCGGACTTAGGTTAAAGAATTTAATGCGATAAACCCCTTTTCCTGGGGTAATCCCTCCCTTTTTACGGTGTCTCGTGCCAATTGGACTTTCACAATCGTTGCCAGGAACGCTATCCTGGCCTCTACCACTACTGAATCCAAAGCCTCCCTCATCTTCTCTGTTATTCGATTGAAGCGCGCGGGAGGACCCCAGCGTATTGCCCGTTCGTTTGGTGCGGTTTCTTGGTTTCCCGGAATATTTGCAGGATGTCTTCCTCCGGGGCCCATCGGCCGCCGCCGAACGCCTTCTTCAGTCTGTCTTTCACTATACTCCATGGGGTCTCTTCGTCGGCCTGTATCATATTCATTATGATCCGTTTTACCCGGCATACCAATGCTGCCCTTAGTGCGTCGGTGGTGGTGGTATTTCCGGAGGTGCTGTCAGAAACCAAGAAACCGCACCAAACGAACGGGCAATACGCTGGGGTCCTCCCGCGCACTTCAATCGAATAACAGAGAAGATGAGGGAGGCTTTGGATTCAGTAGTGGTAGAGGCCAGGATGGCGTTCCTGGCAACCATTGTGAAAGTCCAATTGGCACGAGACACCGTAAAAAGGGACGGATTACCCCAGGAAAAGGGGTTTATCGCATTAAATTCTTTAACCTAAGTCCGATTCACGGATCTCTTGATGAAATTAGTAGTTCAAAAGGCAAAATCCTTAAAGAATTTATGGACCATAATGGATTTATCATTAGTAACGGTAGAACCAAAAGTGATTCCCCAGCGTGTTATACAGTGAAAGTCCCAGGGGGGGGATATTGGGGATCAATCCCCCCCCCCCCCGAAATTTCGACAAAAAAAAATTAGTGGAATGAATTAAAACAATTAATTACGCATCTAACTTTTACGAGTTTTCTTGGGAAGTTTAGTTTAATTTTAACTAGAATTTTTTAAACAGAATTTTGTATACGAACTTAATGTATAAGCATGAGCAAATAAAGTGTGCTATTTTTTTTTCCTACCGACCAATCCCCCCCCGAATTTTTTTTCTGGAACCGCGCCTGGTGTTATACATACCTAACTTCAGTTAGGTGAAATTGAAAAAAAAAAACACGTGAAATGAGACAAAATTTATTAAGTAAAGTCCCCCCTCCGGTGGATCAATTTTGATGAAATTTTTACAGTCATATCTCGGGCATATCAGTAGATCAAATACTCAGTTTAATCAAAATCGTTAGAGCCGTTTTTGAGAAAATCGAAAAAAACTTAAAAAGTTATTAAATAAAGTACCCCCTCCCTTTGAGCAAATTTGATGAAATTTTTGCTGTCACATCGCGAGCATATACATACTCTAAATACCCAATTTCAGGTTTGCACGGTTTATAGTTTTTGAGCTAGTCTGTTCACACACACACACACACACACACACACACACACACACACACACACACACACACACACACACACACACACACACACACACACACACACACACACACACACACACACACACACACACACACACACACACACACACACACACACACACACACACACACACACACACACACACACACACACACACACACACACACACACACACACACACACACACACACACACACACACACACACACACACACACAGACACACAGACACACACACACACACACACACACACACACACACACACACACAGACCATTTCGCGGGACTTGGTTATTTTGACTCAGGGGACCCCAAAACATGTATTTCCGTTGAAAACCGGAAGTCGAAAATTTTCACGATCGCAATACTTCCACTTACTATATATTTCATATATAGGTAAGTGAAAGTAAAAAGGGTTACCAACATTTAAGCCAATCATTAAATGGGACCCAAACAGGGCACCACAATTTACCCAAAAAATAGGGACATCTAAAAACATAAATATAAACGCATCAGAATACTTTGTAAATCAAATAAATGAAAATTTGATTAATGCCATAACCGAATTTGCTATCAGTACTGGAATGCAACACAACCTACGCTGCTATAATAATAACACCCAGCACAATAATAAACAGTGTTTTGATTTCGAATGTTCAAATCTAAAAAGGAATGTCAAAAAACATTTAAAAGAATGCAAAAAAATCTAGGTACATATCGATAAAAAGCACATACAAAAAACTGATAGAAACTAAAAAAATCTGGTGCGTGCTCGCAACACACAACTTTCACTTACCAACTTACTTAGATTAGAAATTAATGCGTTTTGTTAATTGCCACTTCTCAAATGAACAGAACGGCTTTAATTATGAACAATGGTCTGTCAATAAAGGCGTACTCCGCATGAGTGGGCTCAACGAGTTTTATGAGTTGACTGAATATTTTTCTTTTTTTCTCCTCTTTATGTTTTCTTTATTTTAATCATATCTTATATTTAGCCATTTCTTATTTTTAGGCGTAACGAGAGACAGTTAATTTCTCCATGTAAACAAAAACAATGGTACTTTATAAGAAAGAAACAAACAAAGAAAAAAGGCCCCCCCCAAAAAAAAAAGCCCCCTCAGAACATTTTAATAATTATAAAGCTTACCTGATATTAAAGAAAATCTAATTTTCATTAAACATGACGAATTTGATGAAAATCGTTAAAGCCGTTTTTGAGATAATCGAAAAAAAGGTAAAAATTGGAAAAAAAAGTCATGAAATAAAGTGTCCCCTCAGTTGGACCAATTTTGATGGAATGTTGGCTTTTACATATTTGGTATATACATGCATCAAATACCCAGTTTCTTCATAATCGTTAAAGCCGTTTTTGAGTAAATAAAAACTATGTACACGTGAAATTGGTACAAAATTTATTAAGTAAAGTCCCCCCTCTGGTTGATCAATTTTGATGAAATTTTTACAGTCGTATCTCGGGCATATACATACATCATATACCCAGTTTGACCGAAATCGTTAAAGCCGTTTTTGAGTAAATAAAAAAAACACGTGAAAATGATACAAAATTTATTAAGTAAAGTCCCCCCTCCGGTTAATCAATTTTGATGAAATTTTTACAGTCATATCTCGGGCATATAAATCGATCAAATACTCAGTTTAATCAAAATCGTTAGAGCCGTTTTTGAGAAAATCGAAAAAAACGTAAAAACTTATTAAATAAAGTACCCCCTCCCTTTGAACAATTTTGATGAAATTTTTGCTGTCACATCGCGGGCATATACCTACACTAAATACCCAATTTCAGGTTCCCACGGTTTATAGTTTTTGAGCTAGTCTGTTCACACACACACACACACACACACACACACACACAGACACACACACACACACACACACACACACAGACCATTTCGCGGGACTTGGTTATTTCGACTCAGGGGGTCCCAAAACGTGTATTTCCGTTGAAAACCGGAAGTCGAAATTTTTCACGTTCGCAATACTTCCACTTACTATATATTTCATATATAGGTAAGTGAAAGTAAAAAATCGTACAATCATATCTCAAAAGAGACCTGGGTAACTTTTTTTCAAGAACTATACGGCACAAAAATCCCATCTGATATCTATTTTTTCGGTGTCACTCACCCATTGCTGGATTCCCCTATAAGTCAGGAAGAAATACCAAATAGCATTAAAAACTCAAAATCTTGCTCGGCTCCTGGACCAGACGGGGTATCGTTTGATTTCTATAAGCAACATCCTTACAACTGGTTAAAATATATAGAAACTTTTTTCAATAGAATCATTTCTTCTGAAATAATCCCACACATGTGGACAGAATTAAATATGATTATTTAGATTTTGATTTCCGACTTTCACTCGCTATGCACGTTAAAAAGGAATACAATAATTCCTGGTAAAGCTTATTTTTCAGTTGATTTGGGGGCCTTAACAAAGGACTAGGGCACCTCTGTCTTCTTCCGGAATCACTCGGTCATATTAATATACAACGTAATCGTGAAATCTTGTGCCGATTCTTCATGGAGTGACACTTCTGTTATGTTATCCGGATTACTACTATAGGTTTCTAATTTTGTTTCTGCAATTATTAAGTCGTATAAATTAGAAAAACTGTCAGTGCCAAATCTTTTCTTTTGTGAAGACGAAAATCTGCTGTCTAAGCTCAAATGTTGCTCGAAAAAATATTAGGGGCATGTCCAGTTATGAAATAGTTTACGTTCTGCTAAATAATTTCAATATTAGTTTGTTCCATCACCAATTTCATCTATGATGGCTAATTGTCTAATTTTTTGTTTAAGTTACGATAACGTTGATAGCTGGTGGCACACAGGGTTTGGTGGGGTGGGGTCTAGATAGGAGAGTCCAGATATAAAAATCTTTAAGACTTATTAGGAATTATTTTCATCACTCATTTTCCAGTTGATTTTTAGATTTTTTACACTTTTCCACTTGCCTAAATTGTGAGTAATTGTTTGCTGTGTATTAACTAAAATGTAGTAGAATAAAGTGTCATCAAAGAGCCAGACTGACTTAAGTCAATTTCCATTGATTTTGAGGTTTCGATCGATCTTTATTAAATCGAAAGAAATTTAAATATTCGATTTTCTAAAGGTTGCCGAAATTTTCAAAAGCCAAACCGTCATAAGTTCAGTGTTTGCGGTTCGTGAAAGCCTAAGTCCAATAATAAATGAATGGATTTTATTGAAATAGACAGTGAAAATGAGCTTGCATGTGTTTAGGGGTTTTTCGCGTTCGAGGTAGTCATCTCTCAGGTACCGAAATAACTAACACAAATATTGTGTATTTTATTTCCCAGTTAATGAAAATTTTTCTATGACACTTTCCCCATACAGACATTACATTATTTAACAAAGAAATTAAAACTTCAATGTTTTCTGATGTTCATCCATCAATAAAAACTGCAAAATAAAAGTTGATATTTCCCAGAAACAACCTCTTTGTATGAAAGTCCCCCCAGCAAAAATTTGGCAGCCATGAAAATGCTTAACATCATAAATGCTACCCCACTAGAATTGAAGAAATTTATTTTCTGAATATTTTTTTATTACGTTTTTTTATTATATGTTCTATAAATTATTTAAAGCTAATGTTGGGTTTTTGATATTCATATTTTCAAGTTTGATTTTTTCCTTATCAGTGATTCCTTTATCATTTACTGTAGTATAGTACCAATTACTAGATCTTCAATGCAGGAATAATTTTCTAAGTATTATAATTTATTATTAATATTTCCTACCAGTTTTCAATCTAATTGATGGGGTTTCCTATAATTATTTCAAGTTGTCTAGGATTTATTCATTTATTGTTTATGCTACTGTTTATTCTCTTGTGAATAATGTTTATGTTGGAGATAATATTTCTTAACTTTGTTATTTAAGTTTGTGTTTTATTTTTCAGCCTGGTATTTACCATTGTTTCATTTGTTCAAAGGATATTTCATGCTCCAGACTTAACTAATGTCTATTAATCTTGGTGAGTATTGCTTGTTCACAGCATTTCTTTTCAGTTTCACCACCGAGTTCCAGGCGCCAGTAGTTCATTCCTTTTGGTTTGTCCCCGTTTGTGAGTCAGCTCTCCCGGTGGGTTGCATTTTTGTACTCCTTCTACTGTTCACCCCACATTGTTGGAGGCTCACTCAATGTTCACTGGTGGCTCTATTCTGGCATCACACTTCCTAGTTCCTTGTTTCCCTCGGTGTTTTGTGTATCTGAATATTTTGCCCTATTGATTGTTTTCTCAGCTGTTTTGGGTATCCAGGATTTAATTAATTTCATCCCCTCTCCTTAAATTGATGTAAGGTTTTATTCAATTTTTTCATTACTTTGTTTCAAGTCCCAGGTAAATATTTCTCTACAACATTTTTAATTAGTATTGTGGGTGATCAAATGTTAGCATTTTCTTTATCGGCCTTTCCACTTGCTTCCCTTCTCCGCTACTTCTCCCTCTTGGGGCAGCGTTTCAGTTCATATACTTTTCGTATTAAAATATCAATTCCATGGATGCTCAAGAATATAATACAAGAGCTCAGCTCATCGAGCGAAGCCTCCGCGAATGCAAGAGGAATATCCTAGCTATCAAAAACATTCCAGTTTCTGCCCCTCATGAGGATGTAGACTATTATGAGGCCTATTTCGAGTCTGTCCAAGGATTTTGGCATAAGTTTTTGGGGTCATACGCTAAAAGGGAGGAACTAGCAATTATTGCAGGCAAGGATGACTTCCCTACTAATGCCTGGGCAGCTATCTATGACTCTCTGTATCAGACAATCATCAAGGCTGATGGAAGGTTGCGTACTCTTCGAAGAGAACTTCAGGCATCACAGCATAACAATGAACCTCCCTTCTCCATAAACCATGCCATGCTGAACTCAACATCCAGTTCATGTCGCCCTCACCTGCCAGAGATCCGAATTCCTTCTTTCAACGGTGCTTAAGTGGAGCTGCTTCAGACACACTTTTGTTTCCCTGATCCATGAGGATCCAACCCTGTCAAGCGTTCAGAAGTTCCACTACCTCATAGGTGCACTAAAAGGGGAAGCCGTCTCTCTTGTCAAGAATTTTCCTGTTGATGACATATCCTATGCACAGGCTTGGGCTAAAGTCAATGACACCTATAACAACCCTCGTGTCCTTGCCAGTTTACTAGTACAGCGCATCCTGGACTGCAGCACTGCCTTATGTCGAACAGAAGTTCAGAGATATGATTTGTTTCTGACTGGTGTAGCTGACTCTGTTGAGGCTTTCACAGCCTTCCACTTAGAAAATCCAGCTGAATTCCTTCTAGCTTCACTGGCACTCAGAGCTCTAGATCCTGCCACCAGACACCATTTCGAACTTCTACCTTCATCCTCATACAACAAAAACGTAAGCATGGCGTACATCACACCATCCACGGACACTTTTGTCAAAATATTAGGGCTTTTCTGGAACCCTTCATGGAACCCTTTTTGTACACAACTCAAACTCCGCCGTCTGAGGGGGTCACCAAGAGGATTATGCTCTCCGCTATAGCCCGCATATTCGACCCTCTGGGATTATTGGCACCCGTAACGTTTGCCGCCAAGTCACTCATTCAGGAGGTATGGAAGCGAAAACTTGACTGGGACGACCTTCCTGAAGACCTTAAGTCAGCCTGGGACCTATTTATCTCCGTTTGGTCAACCCTTTCCACGGTTTCCATTGCCCGGTACGTTTCAGATGTGGGCGCCTCTTTCCAAGTTATCGGCTTTTGCGACGCTTCATCAAAGGGCTACGCTTTGATTGTATCTGCACTCCGAACTAAATTAAAGCGAAATCTAAGGTTGCTCCTATAAAATTTCACTCTATCGCTCGCCTAGAACTTTGTGGGGCTCTTTTGCTTGCTCGCCTCGTCTCTTCAGTGACCCTACTCACTTCAAGGGTGATTTGCTTTACAGACTCGGAAATAGTCTTATCATGGCTCGGAACGCCCATTTACGAACTCAAGGTGTTTGAGGCAAACAGAGTCACGCAAACTTCTTCAGGAACGTTGTTCCTGTTGACCTTTGGAGATATGTTTCATCGCAGGAGAACCCTGCTGATCTCGCATCCCGCGGAAGCTCCCCAATGCAACTGAAGTTTGACACCATCTGGTGGAGTGGACCACCGTGGCTTCAGCGAGGACTCGACCAGTGGTTTCAACCCAGCTCGCGTGCTACCGTGCTTGCCGCTGTTTCCCTACCTGAAACCACTGATGAAGAAAAGGACTGGATCCTCAGAGTCTCATCATTTCTCACATTAATTAGAGTCGTTGTACATATGCTTAGGTTCTCTAACTGCATTCAATATAAGATCAAGGGCACTCATGTCAGCACCAGTGGTCCCATTTCCGCAACTGAACTTCTGGAAGCCGAACTTCGCCTTGCCGCCTTTGTTCAGAATATTTACCTCCCCAAAGCATTGTTTTATGGAGAGAAAGCTTTACCCAATGAGTTTGCAAAATTGCAACCCTTTATCGATGAGCGTGGGTTAATCGGGGTGGGCGGCCGCCTACAGGAATCTTCGCTTTCTCAAGACGCTAAGCATCCCATTTTGATTCCTTACGAAGCCCATTTTTCCAAGATACTGGTGGACCATCTCCACGGTTCCAATTTTCATGCAGGCCCAATCCTTTGCCTCAGCCTACTCCACAGCAAATATTGGATTCCCCGGGCTACTAGGCTGATCCGAGGCAAGATTCTGCGTTGTGTACAATGCAGAATTCTCAAGGCAAAACCACTAACTCCAATCATGTCTCACTTGCCAAAGGGAAGAGTCCAGCAGGGTAAGGCATTTACACAAGTAGGAGTTGATTTCGCTGGACTTTTCATGATTAAGGAGTCTCGACGTCGAAACTGCGCCCCAGGAAAAGCTTACCTGTGTTTATTTGTGTGCTTCGCGAGCAAGGCAGTTCACCTGGAATTGGTGAGTTCACTCTCCACCGCTGTGCTTTTCTAGCAGCCCTTGACCGCTTTGTGGCCAGGAGGGGTGCTCCTACCGTGATTTGGTCAGATCACGGCTCTAACTTAATAGGTGCCTCAAGATTCATGAAGCAGATATTAAAGCTGCACCTCGAAGACAACTATTCCATCCAATGTCACCTTGCTCCACAAGGCGTAGAGTGGAAATTCATCCCCCCACGTGCTACTCATTTTGGCGGATTATGGGAGGCAGGAGTAAAATCAGTCAAAGGTCTCCTTCTAAACATCATTGGCAAACGGCTATACACCTTCGAAGAGTTCTCCACCATTCTGTGCAAGATTGAAGGGCTCCTGAACTCTTGGCCACTGTGCGCTATAACCGAAGACGTAACAGATCTGCATTACCTCACCCCTGGACATTTCCTCCTTGGAGCTCCTTTAACATCTCTTCCTACCTCTAGGGAGGCACCGCGCGATCCATCCTCAATGGTTACCAGATGGGGTCTTCTCAAGGAGCAGATAGGGCACATCTGGAACAGATGGAGCAGGGATTGTCTCCACACCCTTCAGCAGAGGGCAAAGTGGATCCGAAATGAACTTGGCTTGAGGATCGGCATCTTGTCATCCTTCGCGAAAGTCGACAAATGGTTGGAAAAAGGCCTGTCGCCCGAGTAGTCGATGTAATTCCCGGCCGAGATTGCATTATTCGTACCGTCAACGTGCGCACTTCTTCGGGCAGTCTGTTGACCCGCGCTCTGACATCCCTTTTCCCATTGTTTCTGCCTGAGGGTGAATGATTCATGTCTTTTTCTCCTCCTATTATCATTATAATTTTTTTCATTCTTTTTTCAAGGTATTTGTTCATTTTCTCTTTCCCTTTTTTTTTCATTCCGGTATTGTAGGGCACATACCGCTTCTTGTCTTGTAATTTGGTGTATATGTTGTAATTATGCACTTGGGTGCATGCTTTTATTTTTGTTCTAACCAAGTTAAATGGGTTTTCATTTAATTTTATATTGAGTGAAGTAAACATTATTTGTAACTTTCAGCACTGTACTGCCTTCAGCCACGATAGTCTACCTATGTTCTTCAACATGCTGTTCATTAAATCAGGCGAAGCTGATTTAGGTGGGCGGTTTGTTCCGCGTTCGCTTCATTGGGGTTCCGGTGTTATCTAGCGCTGCACTGCTGCCCTCACACAGGTAGCATGTAACTAGCCACACACGTCTTTGCTGTCACCTGAGAGCCCGGACCTGGCGCTGCATCTACGTGGGCCCACGTCAATTTCCTTTTTGTCTCATCTTCTTCACCCAATTATGGAGTAGAAGAAAGAAGTTAGGGGCCCGGTGTGGCTGTGCGGTAAAGCGCCGTACTCCCATGCCGGAGCTGCGGGTTCGAGTCCCGCCCTGGGTGGTGCTTTTCTTTCGTAGGAGAGGTATCACCCAGTGCCATGGGTGTTAGTATGGGCAGTATAGGGCTTCAGTGGAAGCCTTAAAGTCCCAAAAAAAAAAAAAAAAAAAAAAAAAAAAAAAAAAAAAAAAAAAAAAAAAAAAAAGGAGTAGCCCCTGGGGGATACCTGGGGCGGAGAATGAAGCAGAATGTCAGGCCTGACATTTAACATCAAAATGTAAGTGAGATGCAAATTAAATTTTCGGCATGATCGCCCACCCCGAACTTTATTCAGCATTCACATCGTCCCCACGATCGTCTTTGTCATCCGTACAATACTTCTTCAAAATTTCCACTAAGACTAACTTGTTTTGCATCCATTTTATCAATGTATGAACCGCTTTAAAATTGTAAATTTAAAAACAATAGAGGTTTACTTTTTTTCATGTTAATTTCTTAATTTATTCATACAGTCCACTCAGATTTATATTTAAGGTTTCAACCAGCCACAGATTTTGAGCACTGACAGTCTGCTGGGGGCCAAAGTCAAACAAACTATAAGAAAAATATCTGGTGCGATGCGCGCAACACACAACTTTCACATACCAACTTAATTAGATTAGATTTTGACGTGTTTTGATAAATATGTAAACGCCATTCCTCAAATTCACAGATTTTTCCTCATTAATTTACTTATTTTTGTTTGCATTTGCTCTCTAAAGTACATTAAAATTGTTGGTTATTCAATAAATGTGTTTACTTGTGATAATACCGCAATGCAAGCATAATACTCCAAGCCATCTGATTTTATAATTCTCTACGTAGTTGTTGAAAACTTAGTTACCATGGAAACAAATAATTTTCATCAAATATGTATGTTTCAAAACACGACAACTCTTTCCCATGAACATAACGTCTTTAACTATGAATAATGGTGTGTCATTCAAGGACATGCGTGGGCTCAACGTATTTTATGAGTTGTCGGAATATATTTATTTTTTTCTCCAGTATATGTTTACATATACCTTTTTCTCTACTATATATATGTACATATGTTTACTCGATTTTTTTCATATATCATAGGTAGCCATTTCCCATTTTTAGGCATAACGAGAGACAATTAGAATAAAGACCTAAACTATTTTTTATAGACACACACACAAATTCAAGTTCCGATTCCGAATATAAGCATAACTTCACAAAGAGTGACAGGGAAGCGATGGTAATACTTTGCAGTTGAGGCCGAACTCCTTAAGCATGACGAGTTTAATCGAAATCGTTAGAGCAGTTTTTGAGAAAATCGAAAAAGAAAAAAATGTAAGAATGAGACAAAATTATAATTTTGATTTGACTGTATTAAAAAGAGTAGGATATAATTAATTCAATGCATTATAGCAACTGTGTCACAGCAAAGCGTGGCAGGGTCTGCTCGTTTTTTATAAGTATGGGTTGACCCTGTGGTTGAGAGACCCACTTTGAGCCCACCTAAGCCCTCTTTTCTTTATTGTGTTCCTCTCCTTATTCGCCTCTTAGGCTATAAGGGGTTTCCCAGGCCAAGGAAGAGGGTGGGGGATTAATGTTAAATGTTCCCTGGCTCAGGGTTTTGAACTGGCTATCTTCAGGTTATCATTCATTTGCTGTCAGCGGCAACGCGTGTTCCTAACGCGTTTTTTTTTTTACTAGATTGGCAAATGCACCGCGGCCCCATTGGGCCAATTGTGCGCCAAAATTCTTGCTTGGGTTCTTACTGCCCTATAGGCGGGCGCAAGCGACGGTGCTGTTTCTTTACAGGAACTAAAGAAACGGGGATAAAAGATGACAATTACCTGGGATTCATAGGGTTTTTTTGGCGTTTTTAATTTATTTTTCCATAATTAAAACCCGATTGAGCAAAAAATCATTTGAAAAATGTCTAATAGGTATTGCTCGGTCCCTCAGTGTTCAATTAAAAAATCAAAAGACGTGTCATTCCATTTATTTCCAAAAAATAAAAAGCTTCTTAAAGAGTGTATTGTAAAATTAAGAATATATAAGCCTGTTTCGAAACATATGACGATATGTAGTCTTCATTTTAAAGAAAGTGACTATATTTATCCAGGTAATTATTAGTATTTGACATTTTATTATTCCAAAATGTTAGTTTTATGCAAATAACATTGGGACCATAGTGTCATATTTGTTTTTCTTTTTTAATTTTCCCCATTTTTGTCTTACATCCGTTGTCCTTAATTGTTCCAAGTTTTCAATGCGAAGCCTGAAAGTTTTGACAAATAAATAAATAATATGAAAAAGAATCTAAGCTGTCATAACAATGATTGTATGAATAGGTAATTAATGTTATTACTAACCGAAAAACGTAGAGTAAAGTTACAATGATGTGCTTGCATTTACCAGAACTACCAGATTTACACGTACAATGAAAAGAAAATTGCTTATTATTATTAATAAATTTGATTTCCACTTTTATTTGATGGGGCAGTCCTTTAAGATTGTTAGTTTGAAAGCACAAGGCTTGTAAAATAACTGTTTTTTTACTTTTAGATATTATTCCACATTTAATTATGTGGTTTGCATCAAGGATAGCCTGCCCTTCAATTAATGGTCTTTTAAAATTACCAATTATCTCTATCACATCAACTATGTCTATCCCCGTTCTTTCCGACATTTTGCGAAACTACAAGCGCACCTCATAGTCGATTGCGCCCGCCTATAAGCTGATCTCCCAACGCGTTAGTCCACTCGGCCATCTCCCCACCCCACACCCAAACTTTTTTTTGTCCTTCCATTCCTTTCCGTTTTCTATCTAGGGGTACTCCCCAGCCAGGGAGAGGGTGGGTGATAGAAGCGTATTTCCTTATGCCTTTGCCCACTCAGAGATCCCACCACCCTCCTCACACTCAAACCCTGTAAAGTGAGTAACCTTAGTTACATCATTGATTAAAAAAAAAATGGTAGTTGAGGGTGATATTAGTCAGATCACCCCCTCTACAATTTTAGGCCCAGGAACAATACTCTTTACTATGTATTTGGTTCAGTATCCTCCAAGAGTTGTTTTACATGAGAGAAAATATAAATTTATTGTCTAGGTCTCCATTTGAAAAGGATTATGGGTGAGATCACTCTAGACTTCATAGTTCCGCTTGTGTTTGTTTGCCATAAAATTATTGAATTCATGCACGATTAATCCAAATTTTTTTTTAATCTCCAGCTTACTTGAAAAACTACGAATAATTAAATAATCCATTTATTAAAAGAACTAATCTAAATATTTCTAATTAAAGAAAGTATAAAATAGCAGTTTAAAAAATGAAAAATACTAAACATGCATATCATATTATTTCATAACAACTGTTCGTTTTTTTTTTTTTTGTTTTTTTTATAGATATTCCTACTCACTTTGATAAATGATTTAAAATAATACACTATTTACAAAATTTTAAAATTATAGTATGTAATTTAAAATTTAATATATAAATAAAATAAAATTTAATAGTAGGTATTAAAGAATTTAGTCACAGGTAGGCACTTATAAAATGAAACACAAATAAATGGACAACTTGAGTTTCTCCTTTTAAAATAACACCCTTTTTTATTTAAATTAGAAACTTTTAATAACATACAGTATGGAGCAACCAATTATAACATTTTTTAGGCCTTTTTACTAAAATGACTGCAGCCCACTATTAAATTTTGAGGAAATAAAAACATATTCATCAGGCCTTGTTTATTTGTATGTATAAAGTGAATATTATGGTTTGTAGACATTCAGCATTAACAATGCAGTGGCCTGGATGTTTTATGTCCTCAACTTTAGGAATTAATTCAGACTAGAGAGCATGAGCAGCATTGTTATTAATTAATACATACATCAATAATCAGTGTGGCTGAAGTAAATTTTGTAAAAAGAACCTCATTTTTCCGTATTATATAACATGAAGTATATACATTCATTATTGTTCGAAACATTTTCAATAAAATAGTATCTTGTTCCTAAGGACAATGTACTATGACATTTTTATTTATAAACAAATACTTTTTAACCTTCTTAAAAAAGGGTATGATAGATGAACACTGTATTTATAGATATATTAAGAATGGGTCAAATGTGTATAAACAAGGAATTTTAAGTTGATAACAACAAATGGCAGTGAACAACTTATATTTACAGAGGCAAATTGTTGTTCAAACCAAAATATTAATAACAACAAGGTACCAAGATGGTGTAAATTTGATTATAATTACATTTATATATAGATCTTCTTAGCGACAATGAGTATCTAAATACTGTATATTGTATTCCTAAAGTAACAATTTTTGGCTACTTCCTAAATATAAGAATGCAATTTAACATTAAAAGTATCTTTCAAATAGTGATAACTTCTCAGGGAATTTTCATCACAACAATTGTAAATTTAATAGATAATACTTGTATAAAATTTGAAAATGTTTAACAGATTTTTTTTTTTGTTTATATATATCATGGGGTAATACAATAATAACATTAAAAAATTATCATATTTGAACACATATCCTTAAGCTAAAAACAATTTTTATAATAAGTAAATAAAGAGGAAGAAAATCTTAACAAATAAAATTAATAAATTAAGTAAAAATTTTAAAACTTAAAAGTAATACTTTCTTTTTATAAAAGAATATTAGTAGATGGCAGCTGAAAGCATTACAACTATTTTAGTACAATTAATGACTAGGTCTATTATTAAGTGATCCTAGAGCTATGTGAGTATTTACTACGAATAAGTTTTAAGTAACTATATTTCCCACGCCTCTTATGGCCCTTGTTATCACATTCTAATCTAATACTTTTAAGCATTCGATTTTGTTTTTATATTTTTTTTTGTTGCGTGCAACACGCAAGAGTATGTAAAGAAAAAAGATATCTCTAAAAAATATACATTTTAAGCCCTATAAATTTTTATTTGGTAACTAAAATACTTTAATTTTTTAAAATTATTATCTAGATTGAAAAAGAAACGCAGGTTCATGTATGTTTCACTGGGGGCACAACCATTGCACTGGTTCTCAAGTCCATTCTTTGAGATTAGTTACTAAAGTTTAAGCAACTACTATCTGCCATGAACACACATGATTAGTAAAATTTTAATATCTATACAATTTAGTAACCCACTTATGGTGTTTACAACAAAGATTTTGTACACACACTTTGGTTTCGGTTTATATATATATATATATATATATATATATATATATATATATATATATATATATATAGTATTTTTATGATTTTTTATTTATATTTTTTTTTTTTTGTGCTAAGGAATATACATACTTATGTATGCATATTGAGGTATCATCCACAAGTTATACATACATGTATACATTGATTCAAGGTACCATAATAATAAGACGGCGATGATGTGCCGGTGAGGGGGTGATTTCCTAGTTAGAAAAATAAATTATCAAACGACAAAACACTCCCCTCTTTTCCACTCCTCCCCCTCTCATTGGTTGTAACATTGCAAATTAAATTTGAGCTGAGTCAACGGTGAGAAAAAGCAAAAAACTGGCGCGCTTTTGTGCTAGCGTGCACATACCAAATGGGAAAAAATTAAGAACGCTTTAGGCTCGGTGGCTGGTTGAATTATATTGATGTTGGGGTTTAAGGAAGCTGCGCTGGAGAAAGGGATATCGTCTCTATTATGCTTGGTTTCTGGAGTGAACTAGTCAATCATAAGTTCAAAGTGGACTGACCCTCTTCGTTCAGCACGGTCGTGTACTATGTTATGTGCCCAAGCTTTACATTCAATATTAATTAGAACACCACCTGCAAAAATTAACATAATTTAATAAAGTTATTAAATCTGTTATATACTAATAACAAATAACTAAGCTAACATAGAACGAAACGAGAAGAAATCGTTAGGATAATGTTCAAGGATTTTTCTTTAATGGCTCCATCTTGTGATTATACATTTTGAGTAAGCTTTTTATGAACCATCATGTTAAGAACTTAAGTCATGCCAGATTAGAATATATTCAAAATGTGTGATCAATGTGTATATAAATTTATTGAAGTATTTTTTTCTAAAGTTGTGACAGATTATTGAACATGCTGGATTATAGTAAGTTTGCTGTATTATCTTAAATCATCAAAACAGAGAATTAAATTCAGAACATATCTCATGGGATTGTGTTAATTTATACAATAAAATTTTATACTATCAATTTTTAGTTTTTAGACAGATCTTTAGAGGGAGTAAATAGTAATTGGTTATTTAATATTCAGAGGGGATGTAAAATGGGAATGTAAAAACCTAACTTTAAAACAGGAAAATATTCTAGATATACCAGATACAGCTTTTTCCCAATGGATACACTTCATACCCCATACAGATAAGTCTTTAGCTACGTCTAAAAAAGGAACAATAATTCCAGCTGAAACCCAACAATTGTTCTTGGAAGCATTAGAGAAATATGTAGGATACAATGTCCTTTATACTGACGCATCAAAACTTGAAAATGGCGTCATTTCCTCTTTTGTAATTAGCCCAAATGTTAATAAATTATTCAAGCTGCCAAATTTATGCTCGATATTTACTGCAGAATCCTTCGCAATTAGGGAAGCACTTAAACAAATTGAGTCATGGACAGCGAGAATTGGGTAGTAGTAACGGACTCTATGAGTGCACTACTAACCATCAAAAATACCAAGTCAGGATTAATATTTACTTTTTATTTATTTATAACCTGTTTACTGGTTACAGGCCTATATAGATGGGTCATAGTTCCATATCATTCATTTACAATATATACATGTTAAATAAAATAAAAAGTGCTCACTTGTAAAAACCTCTTCTCACTCTTAAACTACTAACAATACCATTCATAACAATATCACTATATCATTCATTTACAATATATACATATTAAATAAAAATAAAAAGTCCTCACTTGTAAAAACCACTTCTTATTCTTAAAATACTAACAATAAAAATAAAAACATCTTCTGGTTTTCCCAAGCTATTGATCTTTAGTACATTTTCCATATTGGGAGGATTGCAAACAAGATATTTGCTTAAAAATTTGTATCTGTAATACGAGTAAACAGGGCATTGCAGGAGAAAGTGTGGATAATTGTCCATCTCATATTTACAGATTTGACACAACCAAGTTATTAACTTGGAAATTATATGTGACATTGTTATAAAATATCTTGCTTTGTTTTTTCCCAGCCAATCTTATTTGTGCTATTAGTCTAAGTTTATTTATGTGAACATTATATTTCATGTAGTCTTCACAAACATCCAATGAACTAATAATACGATAATATATGCTGAAATTCGAGTTTATGATATTGTTGATATCAAGATAAATGAGGTGATTCTTAAAAGAAAAGAGCATATCTTTTTTATACTTCTCCACTAAACTTGGTTCTTGTGCGCGCCATAAGTCTTCTTTTCCAATAGTGATCAGATACTTCTGCAATTCTGTAGCCCAGTTGTAGGGGATCCTATTGTATTTATTAGAGAGGCTAATAAGTTCTAGGAAACATTTCTTGGGAAGCTCATTTGAGGGCATTTTTAGTAGTTTCAACCACCAGTTCACCATTCTACTGAATACTTTGTATTGAGTATGAACTCTTCCAGTTTCAATGTGGACAAAACTGTTCGGTATATTTCTGGGTAAGTGCAAAAGTTTCTTAAAGAATGATAGCTGTAATCTCTCTAAAGTTTCGGTATATTCACAGCCCCAGATCTCTGATACATAAAGTAGTACGCTTTCAGATAGGGAATCAAAAAGTTTACACCTGGCCCAGCTATCACATTTTGAACATTGCAATAATTTCCCTACAACTCCATTTGCTATCATGGCCTTATTAAAAAACCTATCTGCTGCTTGTTTGAATTTTCCAGATGAAGCTATGGTGACTCCTAGGTAAGTAAATATATTGGCCTGTTGTATTAATTCATTATGAAAAAAGAATGATTTTTTCACGGTGGATTTGCCTCCTTTACTGAATGTTACCACTACAGTTTTCTTTGTATTAACTGTTAGTTGATTAATTTGGCTTTAATCTTGTAGTATTCTTAATTTTTTTTGTGCTTCAGTCCAGGAATAAGCCAATATAACTAAGTCATCTGCATATAATAAAAGGGTAACTTCAGTAGTTTGGTCTATTGATATCCCCTGGGTATCTCCTTCTTTGAAATAGGTCACCAAATCGGCAATAAATAAACGAAATAGGATTGGACTTAAGATCTCGCCCTGCAGAACTCCTTTGGAAATAAAAATATCATTTAGTTGAGGATTCATATCGGAAAATGTTATTCTAGCTGACGAGTATAAGTTCTGCAACACCCTCAAAAATTTTCCTGTTATGCCGAGTTTCGACAGTTTATTCCATAGGATTTCATGATTTATACCATCAAAAGCTCTTTTGAAATCCACAAATATTCCAATGACCTTTGCCCTTTTTAATCTTAAAGCAATGTTTATGGTAGCTGACAATGTGAAGAGTGCATTTCCGCAGTCTTTTCCCTTCCTAAATCCCATCTGTTCTTCTGGTATGAGTCCTTTATCTTGTACCCATTCCATAAGCCTGTTGTTCATTATATTGGTAAAAAGTTTTAATATGCAATTTAATAATGCTATTCCTCTGTAGTTAGTGGGATCAGATTTGTAATAGAGATAAGAAATATTTTGTGGAAATTAAATGAGAAAGGAACAGATATAATTTTCTTATGGGCCCTCTCACCCTGCAGGATCACGAACGAATTAGCAGATAGAGCAGCCCATTCAGCAAGAATTCCCTGAGCCAATGAGGTAACAATATTAACTGCTATTCCTCTTGAAGACTTCCTCCAAAAAATAAAACTTGAAATTTGTGAAACGTGGCAGGCCAGATGTGATCAACAAGATACCTAACTAAAGTATAAAGAGGAACCCAATCATTTGGACAACCTTGAACAGTGTATCCCAAAGGGAAGAAACCGTCCTCTGTCGAACAAGAATAGTACATTTTGAATTTTCACACACATATCTATTAAAATGTCTTGCACCTCCAACATGCAGAATATGCTGTGAAGAATAGAATATTACATTATATTAGTTACATAATTACATTATGTCCTAATAGACTGCAAACCTTTTAAGAATCATAGGACAAATATAGCTTTAGAGGGTATATTGAAGGAAGTTCTTAGAGACAATGAAAAACCAAAAAACATTGGAATATTTAAAATTGATTAAATATTATTCGAGAATCTAAAATATAGATGTTGCCAATGACCCTGCAGAGTAAAGGGAACAAAAAAAATATTATTTAACAGTTACATAATTTAAATTTGACAGTTATATTGCTGACAAAATGATGCTTTTTAGTAGTAAATTATTCGCTTAACAAGTTAACTGAGACGAGGGGTCATTTGACCCCATGCGGTGGCTTCCTTTACTGCGAGCACTAAACGTGTATTTGTCGTTAACTGCGATGCTTGTCACGCATCCTGTTTTAATATTTTTGAGATTTTTTTTTTTTTATAATGCACTACTTAATACTACTTATATATCGAAAAAAAATGTAAGGGGTCACTTGACCCCTTGTCGCATTATAGTTTAAATGTTTTTCTTAATGCGGCAAGGGGTCAAATGACCCCTTGGTCTTTTAATGCTCATTACACTTCATCTTACTATTGTTTTAGCATATTATATCAAATATTAATAAATATGTAAATAAAAATATTTATTAATATTTGATATAATATGCTAAAACAATAGTAAGATGAAGTGTAATGAGCATTAAAAAAAAAAAAAAAAAAAAATGGCTGGGGATAGCCGAGCGTGTTGGAGCGCGGCCCGCTTTAACACGCTCGAGCCGAACGGTGGCGGTTCGAATTCGCCCTAGGATGGTTGACTTTTATTTCGTGGAGGCCCCACGGAATAAATCTCGACCTACCCACCATGGTTAGGATAGGTTGGTTACACCTGTAGAGTAACCCCCCGTATGCCACACTTGGCCAGGTAGGGGTACCGAACAAAAAAAAAAAAAAAAAAAGAAATGTAAATAAAAAATATTTTTTCTATTTCCGTAAATGTTTGAAAGCGGTGAAAGCGACAGTAATTTACCGTGAATCACATTTATCTAAGGGTGAATCACAGATTCACCTTCCTTTCTTGTTCTTCGACTGATTCTACTTAGAATTGTTGACACCTGAGCTCTCGTTTATTTGTCTCGATTTAGTAAATAATTTCGATATGTATTCATGTGGTAAGAAACTTGCCGATTTTGCCCTTTCACAGCGGAATTCAACTTCAAGCGAAGATGAAGGAACTAGATCAAGTTTTGAAGATAGTTATGATTCATATAAGAAAGAAATGTTCGGGCTGTAATGAAAAGCTACGAACAGCTATGAGCAGTGCAGAAGCCCAAAAAAAGGTGAAGAAGGTCCGGACATACTATGACGACTAGTGATGGGAAGAAAAACGCCAAACTGTTTGAAAAAACTGTTTTTTATAAAAAACGGAAAAAACTGTTTTCCTGAACCAGCCCAAACAGTTGGGATTTAGAACTTCCTTCTCTTCCCGTTCTCATTTACAACTACTCAAACGTTTGGAACTCGTTACAGAACGACTGAAATTGAAAAGAACAGTTGTTTTCTTCACCAATAGCGCTCCGTTGTTTGATTTTCCGTTAAGTTTTCTGTGGATTCTATTTTCGAATTTCTATTTATTTCATTTAAAATTTAAAGTGACACTTTTGCTTTCATTTTTACTTTCACTTACTTATATATGAAATATATAGTAAGTGGAAGTATTGCGATCGTGAAAAATTTCGACTTCCGGTTTTCAACGGAAATACACGTTTTGGGGTCCCCTGAGTCCAATTAACCAAGTCCCGCGAAATGGTCTGTGTGTGTGTGAACAGACTAGCTCAAAAACTATAAACCGTGCGAACCTGAAATTGCGTATTTAGTGTATGTATATGCCCGCGATGTGACAGCAAAAATGTCAAAGGGAGGGGGTACTTTATTTAATAACTTTTTATGTTTTTTTCGATTTTCTCAAAAACTGCTCTAACGATTTTGATTAAACTGAGTATTTGATCTATTTATATGCCCGAGATATGACTGTAAAAATTTCATCAAAATTGATCAACCGGAGGGGGGGACTTTACTTCATAAATTTTGTATAATTTTCACGTGTTTTTTTTTATTTACTCAAAAACGGTTTTAAAAATTTTGATCAAACTGGGTATTTGATGTATGTAGATGCCCGAGATACGACTGTAAACATTTCATCAAAATTGATCAACCGGAGGGGGGACTTTACTTAATAAATTTTGTATCATTTTCACGTGTTTTTTTTATTTACTCAAAAAAGACTTTAACGATTTTGATCAAATTGGATATTTGATGTATGTATAAGCCAAAGATGTGATAGCCAACATATCATCAAAGTTGGTCAATCGGAGCGGGCACTTTATTTCATAATTTGTTTTCCAATTTTTACCTTTTTTTCGATGATCTCAAAAACGGCTTTAACGATTTCTATCAAATTCGGCATATTAAATGAAAATGAGGTGTTCTTTAATATCAAGTAAGCTTTATCATTATTAAAATGCAAACAGGTTATCAGAAGGGGACCAAATTAGTCTCAACAATAAAGTTTTTTATTTAAAAGACGTTTCGGCTCTTTTGAGCCATCTTCAGTTCTAAAACATTTAACAATACAATTAATAAATAATAAATATTTGTAATACGGTCATTTAGTCATCTGTATTTAATATATACAGACCAGCAAAACAGGTAGACAAAATCATTTGAAGTCACACAGGGCAGATACAACTCTCAACCAATGTTCCCTAACCCCAAGACACCCAAAACACTCAGGGTGAGCAAAGTCCAATTCATTATAGTACACCCTCCAGCAAAGGCCTATTATTTAGAAAAACCCAAAACTATATGATGTACATCAGCTGTATACTTCCAAAATAAAAATTAAAGACCCATGCAATCCATATAAACTTAAGTATTAATTTTTCTTAATATTTCCCCATATTGCATATTGAGACCTTTAGTGTCTGTTTTAAAATTGACAGACTTGTCAATATTTTCTGCAATATACATTGCTTCTAATAGCTTCCTCTTTTTGTTATTGCTTTCTTTATGTAAAATGTGGGCCCCCTCAAAGTAAAATTCGTGCTTGCTTATATGGTGGTGCTGAACTAGTGCTGACTTTTTCTTGTTCTCTTCACTTTTTTTACCAGTAATAAAGAAATTCCTTAAATGCACATATGTAAAGGGGCTGTCGGAGACAATTAGTAGGTCATTCAAAGATTATGATGTGAATGACATTAGTCTGGCCTTCAAACCAACAAACAAAATACAAAACTTGTACACCAATCTGAAAGATAAAATAGATACAAATCTACAGTCAGGTCTGGTTTACAAGATTGATTGTTTGAGGTGCCCGGCTACTTATATTGGTGAAACTAGGCAATATCTAAAGGATAGGCTCTATCAGCATAAAAATGATTGTAAAAAAAGTGAAGAGAACAAGAAAAAGTCAGCACTAGTTCAGCACCACCATATAAGCAGGCACGAATTTTACTTTGAGGGGGCCCACATTTTACATAAAGAAAGCAATAACAAAAAGAGGAAGCTATTAGAAGCAATGTATATTGCAGAAAATATTGACAAGTCTGTCAATTTTAAAACAGACACTAAAGGTCTCAATATGCAATATGGGGAAATATTAAGAAAAATTAATACTTAAGTTTATATGGATTGCATGGGTCTTTAATTTTTATTTTGGAAGTATACAGCTGATGTACATCATATAGTTTTGGGTTTTTCTAAATAATAGGCCTTTGCTGGAGGGTGTACTATAATGAATTGGACTTTGCTCACCCTGAGTGTTTTGGGTGTCTTGGGGTTAGGGAACATTGGTTGAGAGTTGTATCTGCCCTGTGTGACTTCAAATGATTTTGTCTACCTGTTTTGCTGGTCTGTATATATTAAATACAGATGACTAAATGACTGTATTACAAATATTTATTATTTATTAATTGTATTGTTAAATGTTTTAGAACTGAAGATGGCTCAAAAGAGCCGAAACGTCTTTTAAATAAAAAACTTTATTGTTGAGACTAATTTGGTCCCCTTCTGATAACCTGTTGAAAAATACAGTCTCAAGAACTTAATATCTTATAAGTGATTATTAAAATGTTCTGAGGGGGCTTTTTTTTGGGGGGGGCCTTTTTTGTTTGTTTGTTTCCTATAAAGTACCTTTGTTTTTGTTTATATGGAGAAATTAAGTGTCTCTCGTTACGCCTAAAAATAAGAAATGGCTAAATCTGTGATATGATAAAAATAAAGAAAACATTAAGAGGAGAAAAAAAATAAAAATATTCAGTCAACTCATAAAACTCGTTGAGCCCAGGCATGCGAGTACGCCTTTAATGAATGACTATTGTTCATGAATAAAGCCGTTCTGTTCATTTGAGAAGTGGCAATTAACAAAACGCATTAATTTCTAATCTAAGTAAGTTGGTAAGTGAAAGTTGTGTGTTGTGCGCATGCACCAGATTTTTTTTAATGTCAGTTTATTCAAGTGCTAATTAAAACATATCTCCAAACTGCTGTGTATGGATGAGAATACATTACAATAACAGGAAGTTATTATATATAGTTCATTACAATGAAAAAAAAAATCTAAATATTAAAGTTTATTTTTCTTAATATTTCAAGAATTCATAATATTTTAACATTTTTCTCGATAAAGACCTGTCAAAATTATTTAAAGTTTGTGATTTTTTATTTTAATTTTGTTGCTTCAACAATTAGGGACATTTTCTGATTTTATTCTCAAATTATTATTTTTTTAAACTTTGAATTAATACTATTATTACGTTTCCAATAAAACAACACAACACAAACAAACTTCTGATAGAAACAGATAGTGACTGTTTGAGAATAATCTACACTTGTATGGAACCTTTTAGACTGTCCTAATTCAGACTAAATATAACAGCGATGGACTGGAGAGTTAGTCTTCTAAGATCTAATCATATGGGTACTTTTGTGTTACTATGTTTATTTTATTTTACATAAGCCCACCAACAGGCATATGCCCAATTACAGGTGGTAATGTGTACAACTTGGTGGTAATGTGTTGTTGCAAGTTGTTACTTTTTGTAACCTAGTTGATTATTTGAGTAGTTATTGTTTGTCAGCCATTGTGTTATAAGTTTTTTCATTAATAAAATTTTTTTAAACCCACATAAGTGTTAGAATTTACACACACACACACAGATATATATTGATTTGCAGAATGGTTCCATTTTTATTTTTATAAAATGTGTTGAACTTGAGTTTGATTGAACTTAATTATCCCACTTCCAAAAAATTATTTAGTAACACTTCATTAATAAATGTTTGTATATCAAATCTATGAGATGGCTGGGACATGTGGAAAGAATGCCGGAACATAGGATAGTAAGAAGAGTGCTCTATGAGAAATCGGACGGTAAACGAAGCAGAGGGCGCCCTCGAATCAGATGGCTGGATGATGTCGAGGAGGACCTGAAACTGCTGGGTGTACCAAACTGGAGAAGAGTGGCACAGGATCGCAGAGATTGGTCGGCTGTGGTGTTGGAGGCCCGGGTTCTTGCAGGACCGTAGTGCCAGAATAATAATAATAATATCAAATCAGTGAATGAATAATATTTACAATATAGTACCTAATATTATTTTTATAATAAACATTTTTTAAATGATTTAAATCATCATATTTACTTGTAGGTTTCTCGAACCAAATGGCAATGATTGGGCTTAGGTAGCCTTCTTGGTTCTTATATGGAAAATAGTAGCCTGGAAATCCCCTCCTAGGAATATATTGTATCGAACCAATGTTTTCAACATCTGCTGGATTCTCTCCTTCACAAGACACCCATACAGTATTTAACTAGAAAAATATGAAACAGAACATTGATTTATATTAATCAATGTTTAACAACATTTAACATATAAAATATAAACATTTAAAATATAAAAAAAATATCATATATTTTGTAACAAAAGAACTTACTCTACTCGGTTCTGCTGCATGACTTGATTTTTCTGACTTGATATGATTTTTAAGATCTGTTGGCATATTTTCTGGCAATTTATCAGTGTCATTGTAGAATTCAGGCATCCAACCAAATATCTATAACATGATAAATAATGATGATTATTGAACTATTAAATCATTATAGGTACTCCCAACACAAAAAATAGGTGAGCCCTATCACTCCAAGGTAAATAACATTAAGAAACATTGAACAACGAAACATTATCACAACCACAACATAGCCTTAAAATGTAACATTGTTACAGTAATACGCTCTATAATAAGTAAAACATTTAATGTATTGTTACTACACAGTGAATTTATTAAGGGGATATGAAAAAAAAAAAAAATTAAATCAATACAATTTGATGTTTTTTATTTTAACTCTAATTTCCTGTCTGTAGATTCAACACCTTTTTAATGTGAAAGTAAATATACAAAATAGCAAGCTATATAAAAATGAATTTCCTTTTTACTCTCTTTTATCTACATAGGATAGTGTGGAAGAGCGTTGTGATTTTAAATTTTTGGATCTGGATCTTTATTATGAATACAATTTGGGATCCCAACCCTGAAGCCAAACAATCAATTTTTACATATGGTCTGTGTAAACAAGTTCAAAGAAATGTTACCAATGAAATCAGCTATGGGACGAAGAAAGATGCTCCAGTTACATACTATACTTTTTGTCTTAATTGGCACTTTTTACCTTCTGTTTCACACATTTTACCATGAGAGAGAAACTGAGCAAACAATGGATTTAAATGCAATGGATATAAATACCATGGATCCATCCACTTTTCTCATTGTTTCACTGGTGTTGACCTCAGTCACAGTAAGTGAATTGTTGTGTGCTTTATGTTTATGCCAGTATAAAAACTTTGAAATTTAAGTATTCATCCTGATTTTTACAACCATTGGAGGGTATTAACGCAGGATACTAGTCTCACAGTTTTGATATGCACATTAACAGTGTTTTAGGATCAAATCTACATAATCTTTAAATTATTCGTAGTGATATTTACTAATTGTTGGCCTCTTTTTCTCACAACATGACAAGGGTGGTAATTTGGGCATTCTTTGTGCTGGTAGTGGGGCCCCTTTTTAAACTTCTCTTATTACAACCCTTAAAATGTAATTTTTCTGTGTTTTAGTGTTTTCTCATCACTATTGTTTGATGCATAGATAAGCTTGGGTGGAACATTTGTGCTACCAATGATTATTTTTCTCGGAAAAACATGTTTTAATTTCATAAACTTATTTTTTATAAAATCAAAAATTTTACTTTTATGATAAAAATAATAACATGTAATTAAACATTAGTTTTCCGTTTTTACCACAATATACAGTTTTATATCAAACAATGTTATTTAACTTTTCTTTATCATGGTGCCCATATTAACAGCACAACAAATAATTTCTGAAAAGGTATATAATAGTAAAAACAGTTTTTAACCTGTTAGGTAGTAGGCCTAGATTGTTAACATATAGATAGATAGATAGATAAATTTTTATTGGCTTATATGTTACAGCATATAGCCATGGAGTCTGGCCTATTCTGTTTTAGTATGTTAGTTATATTAAATATAAATAAAAAACAAAAATAAACAATAATTATTATCCTAGTTAGTTTTATAATACAAATAAATAATAATACAATTTAATAGCTAAAAATAACAAGAGCAGAGAAACAAACAAAAACAAATATTTATTCTGAATGGTCATGTAACAGATTTAGAAAAAGACAATTTACTATTTAATTAGATAATGTACTACAAAATTAAATTATAATAAAATAGATACAGCTAAATAATATACCCCTTAACAGATACTAGCTATTTAATTAGCTCTGGTATTGACGCAATGAGTGATTTCATTCTAGTTAAAAAAAAAAAATAAATAAATAAATAAAGAAGAAAAATAAATAAAAATAAACAACTTTCTAACAAACTAAACTAAACAAATAAACTAACAAATGTATATAGATAAGTTTATAAATAAATAGGCCATGCGATTAAAGTATTTACGGACTTGTGAATATTTGTTGCGAAACTCATATTATTCTGTTTGCTTCTTTTTTGTTTTTTCTCTTATATTTACATTGACTTTAGAATAGATATTGGAGAATATTAAATATGGAGAAAAATATTTAATTTTTCAACACTATCAAATATAAGAACATTTTGTATGGACAATGATTCGTCATACTGGACTATATATTTTTGCAGGAACGGTTTTATTGTGTTAAGAAAAAACGGGCAATGTAAAATTATGTGGTTTACATAGTTAATTATAGTTGTATGGCACCATTGACATTTATCATCAGTTTGAAGGACATAAGTGGTATTTTTATAAAATATTTTCAAATATTCAGAGTTTGCAATTCTTAACTGGCTTTATATTGTGTAATAGTTTGAGTTAAGGGCTCTATCAATGTCCTTCAACAATAAATGGTTTGTAACTTTTTCGAGAATAACATTTTTATTAGCCAATAAAACACTAGGTTTTTGAAAGGCGGTAAAATACTCCTCAATATGGTTGTTTGCAGCCAACATTTTAACTTGTGTTATCCAATTAAAAGACAGTCTGGCCCCTTCCTATCAAGTTCAACAAATCTATCAAAACATTTACAGGGTAATCAATATTCAGGGAGAGACAATATTTTAATGCAAAAGTTAATTTTTTTTTTTTTTAGGATTATTGCGGTTAGTGAGTTAAGACCTGTTTCTAGACGTACAATATAATTTGGGGTGCATTTAGGCCAGAAATATAGATATTTTAAGAATTTTAATTGAGCTGACTCGACATTTTCACAATAGTTTGGACTCCAATTTCTGCAGCATAAAGCACTGTTGATGATATCATGGAATTGAAAAGTGTCATTTTTGTTTCCCATACACAGCTTTTGCCTCTTCTAACAATTTCCCTCACTTCCGCACTTGCAATGTTGGATTTCTCTACAAAATAATCTGTTAGATATATAATCTAGCAATGAGAAAAAATAATATGTATAAATAATAATATTTGTTTGTTAATTGTGCAACACTGTTTCGTTTTTATGTGAGGTCACTTGGCGGGCTTGTTCTCTTCTCATGCCGCCACCGATGTGTGAACATGTGCTTATGTGCTCTAATAAATATTTGTATCCAAATCTGATTGTATTTAATCAAACCTGGTGCAATTATTATTTCTAACAGGTTATGGGCCCAGGTACGCGATCAGTTTTTCTATATTAACAGTATATACGTTAACCAACGTGTTTCTCGCGAGTGCGTGTCGTACAGGTTATGTACAGGTCTTGGTTACGTTAAAGTTTTTGTTTATAGACGAACAGAAGATTCCTAATCCGCTTCAAAATGAATGAAGGAAGTGGTATTCAGTTGGGATTTGGAAAACTCTCAGGAAGAGACAACTACAATGAGTGGAAGTTCGGTATGCAGATGGTCTTAATTCACTGCGACCTTTGGCAATGCATTGAGGGATATCCAGAGGATGATACAACAAAAGTAGAGGATAAGAAGAGGAGAGACCAAAAGGCGTTGGCGAAAATATGCTTAATGGTTAATCCAGTTGTCTACCCTCATGTCAGGACTGCTAAAACTGCCGGAGAGGCTTGGAATAACCTTCAAAAGGCCTATGAAGACAAAGGTCTTTACCGAAGGCTATCTTTATTCAGAACATTATTTAGAGTTCGACTCGAAAACTTCAGAAAAATGGAAGACTACGTCAACGAGGTAATGTCTGTGGCACAGAAATTATCAGACATTGATGCACCTGTCGACGACGAATTTTTAGGAGTTATTTTACTCAGCGGCTTGACTCAAGAATATGACCCGATGGTAATGGCCCTGGAAAATTCTGGACAAAGAATTACAAGCGATTTTATTAAATCCAAACTTTTGTCTGATGACAGCATTTATTTCTAAGGATCATCAGAAGTTCCAGAAAAAACAAGTTAAAAGTTTTGGGTGTGGAGGACTTGGTCATTATAAAAACCAGTGCCATAAAATGAAAAATAAACCTAACTACAGTAAGGAAAAGGATACAGATGGCAGTGGAGGTAAGGTTATAAACAATAATGCCTTACAAGTTGTGTTATCAGTAAGTGACAGTAAGTGCCCTGAATGGTTTTTAGACTCTGGTGCAACTAATCATATGTGCTCCCAGAAGGAATTGTTTGAGAATATACGGGGGATTGAGGAATGTAGTGTTACTGTGGCAGACAATCGTAAAGTGTCTGGCTGTGGAAAAGGTGATATCATCATAAATACAAAATGTGGAGAAAAAACAATCCAAGATGTCATCTATGTCCCAGATTTAAAAACCAATCTTCTTTCGATTAGCCAGATAACTAAAAAAGGACGTGTTGTTTTGTTTAACTCAAATGATTGTCATATTTATGACGAAGAAGATTTTGTGGTGAAAGGTAAGATAGTTGCGAGAGGTAGTAACTGTCATGGACTTTATCGTTTGGACACAAAGCCTCATTGTTCTTTTATGGCAAGCCAAAGTGAAAGTGAGGAAATTTGGCATCGACGACTTGGCCATTTAAACAGATTCAGCATGAACCTGTTGAAGAACGGGATGGCAGAAGGTGTTAACTTTATGGATGGCAAAGGAGATCAATGCACTGTTTGTGTACTTGGAAAGCGAACTCGAAAACCATTTAAGTCCCAAGGTAAGAGAGCAAAAAATCCACTTGAGCTTTTACATTCCGATTTGGCAGGTCCTATGCCAGTATCTTCGTGGAGTGGTTGTTATTACATTTTCTCAATTGTGGATGATTTTTCAAGAAAAATATTTGTTTATTTTTTAAAGTCAAAAAGTGAAGCTTTGCAACACTTCAAGGACTTTGTTACTTGGGCAGAAAATCAAACGGGACGAACCGTAAAAGTGCTCAGGAGTGACAATGGGACTGAGTATGTGAACAGTGAGTTCGACAAGTTCCTGAAGAGCAAGGGGATTACTCATCAAAGGACTGTCCGCTATTCTCCGGAACAAAATGGAGTTGCGGAGAGAACTAATAGAACGATGCTTGATAAGGCTCGGTGTCTTTTGCAGGAGTCGGGTTGTGATCAGAAGATGTGGGCTGAGGCCGTCAACACGGCTGTTTACCTGAAAAACAGATCCCCCCACAAGGCCATTAAGGGTGCTACTCCGGAGGAGGTGTGGAGCGGTGAAAAGGTGAATTTAAGCCATCTTAAAGTCTTTGGTTGTGTAGCCTACGCCCATGTTCCCGACCAATTACGCAAAAAGTTTGACCCCAAAAGTGAACCCTACATTTTTGTGGGATATAGTACTGAATCAAAAGGTTATAGGTTATTTGACATCAGGAAGCCAGGTAAAATTGTGATTGCTAGGGACGTCACATTTTTTGAAGATAAGTTCAAGGTAAAAGATGTTAAACCTGCAGATAACGGAGAGTTATCTCAACAAGATCCTACTATAATTGAGGGTATTCAGAATGAAATGAATGCAAACGATAACTCTGATGGTGAACCAGATTTTCTAGGATTTCCCAGCACAGATAGTGATTCAGATGCAGATGCTGATAACCAGTTTGAAGAGCCAATTCCCAGACGTTCATCCCGGGAAAAGAAGCCAAAGACTTTTCCAGATTATGAGGTATACATGTCAGCTGTCTCGATATCAGTTCCAGCGACCTTCAGGGAGGCCATAGCTAGTCCAGAGCATCAGCAGTGGATGGCATCTATGAAGGAAGAATTTCAGGCCCTCATTGATAATAAGGAACAAACAGTGAAAGGTTTGGAACCTGAGCTTGAAAGAATGACCCGTACACATCAGGATGAGCTTGCTGAATTAAGAAGAGCCCATGAGCGAGAGCTGAGTGAGAGGGAAGCTGCATCATCGAGAAGGATAATGGCTGCCCGTGAACAGGCTCTAAGGGATCGAGAGCAAGCTGTATCAGAAGAAAGGGAGGCAGCAAGGAAAAAGCTTGAAGAGGAGCTAGCTGAAGTAGAGAGAAGCTACCAGGAACAAAGAAGACGGCTAATGAATGAAGTTAGAGATGAGAAAGAAAGATTGGAGCGAGAAGCTAATGCTAGTCTAGCTCAAAGAACTAGGCAACTGGAGGAGAAATGGAAGCAGGCTGAAGTAGATCTTCAAGAACGCATGACAATGCTTCAAGAAAAACATGAAGCAGAGTTAAAAACATTGCGGGAAACACTCGAGGGAGAAAGACAGTCTTGGCTGAACCATCAGGCGATTGCCCTAGCAGAAAAAGAAAAGCAGATCCGTGAATCAGTGAAAAAAGAAAGAGATAGGCATATAGAAGCTGTCATTAGAAGGTTAGATGACGAAGCACAAGAGAAGGAAAGGGCCCTTGAAGCAAAAATTATGAGAATAAAAGAGGAGTATGAGGTGTATTCATAAAAATCAGAAGGTAATTATTTCATACTTTTCAGTGAATTTATTTTTACTGGTTCCTAGGTTTCGAAGTCGGTTTAATATTTTCTTTTTATAAAATGTTTTTTATTTCACAATTTTTAGTTGGTTTAAAAATTTCGAAATCTTTTTACGCTCTACCACGTTTGTCTTTCCCAGGCCTTTTTATTATACAATAATTGTATAAACAGTCACCTTTTCAATTTTATGAATAAACACAGAAAAGTGGGAAAGCGGTGCGTGTATTATACAACTTTCAACACACTACGTTTTATGATTATAAATGGATTTTTCAAAAAACAAGTTTTTAGGAAGAGACTATTGGATTATAGATACAGAATGCAAGGCCTCAAAGTCTCATATAATTTCAATATTTCACTTAATCATGCAGATTACGTGCCCCGAATTTTCGCCTATTCAGGCCTCTTCAGGGCTACAACAGTATCACATGCAAGCTAGAAACAGACTGAACCTTCCCATATGGAAGGAGGGCTAACAGGGAAATATACAGTGTTGCCAACATTCAAACAAATTTATATAACAGAAATAATAACTCAATAAGGTCTATAGAAATTAAACACAATATTAAAGTTGAAAAGGTTCAAATAAAGTAATTTAAATTTACATCTATACATATATATATACACACTCACACACATAACATCATGCACTAGAATTATAAATATATTAGTATATAAAACATATGAAAAGTAAAGGCAAATCTAGAATAAATAATTCACTGTTGGTTTAAAATGTTAAATAATTCACTGTTGGTTTAAAATGTTAATAGTTTCAGCAAAAAAATTGTTAAGATTTCTTGCATCAGTTTTAAAATTGACAACCTTATTAATGTTTACTATACACCTTTACTTTACACCTATAGGTGTAACACCTATAAATAACAAAGCAATTTACATGGAAGGTTTAAAATTAGTATGTAATAACGGAATGTTCACCTATGATGGTAAGCTCTATATGCAATTGCGAGGTCTACCTATGGGAGGCGTTTTGAGCATAAATGTGAGCGGCGTTGTGATGAACAAGCTGTTGAAATGGGCATGTAAAGAACTGAATTTAAAACCCAAACTACTAATTAAATATGTAGATGATATTTTGATGATTATAAACAAAAGCCAAATTAATACTATTCACCAAACATTCAATAATTTTAATGAAAATTTGCAATTTACATGTGAAATAGAGCAAAATAATTGCATTAGGTTTCTAGATATGTTGATAATAAAAAGCAACGGCCGACTAACATTTAAATGGACTAGGAAAGAAGAATCCAGCAACAGAATTTTAAATTACTTGTCCTGCCATCCACTAAATCAAAAATTAAATGTAATGAGTAATATGATGAACAAAGCTATAAAACTAACTGACAGTATATATCTGAAAGAGGTAAAGGATCGAATTTTTGATATTCTGAATAAAAACCTGTATCCCAAGAAATTAGTTTCGTGCACATGGTACAAAACCATGAATGAAATAAATAAACCAAAGATGCCTACTAACAATAATAATGATGGTCCCCCCCTGGCTCGGTACAGAACGCTAACCTATATAAAGCATTTATCTGAATCCCTAAAACAAAGCTTCATAGAATATGACATCAATGAAATAAAAATCACTTACAAACCATGCAATAAACTTGATCAAATACTTACCCCGCTCAAAGATAAAATTGCAACTAGTCTTAATTCTAACCTAATTTACAAAATTAATTGCCTGGATTGCCAAAATGCATATGTTGGCATGACTACTCAAAATCTCTGTAATAGAATCTATCAGCATAAAAATTCATGCACAGAATACAAAAATAAAAATAAAGGAATAAAAGAACCTAAAACTGCCCTAGCAAAACACACTTCCGAGCATAAGCATAGCTTCGATTATGACAAAACTATAATTTTGCATAAAGAAAATTCTGAGCAAAAATTAAAATATCTTGAAGCACTATATATAGCTGCAAACATTAATAAGGTTGTCAATTTTAAAACTGATGCAAGAAATCTTAACAATTTTTTTGCTGAAACTATTAACATTTTAAACCAACAGTGAATTATTTATTCTAGATTTGCCTTTACTTTTCAAATGTTTTATATACTAATATATTTATAATTCTAGTGCATGATGTTATGTGTGTGAGTGTGTATATATATATATATATATGTATAGATGTAAATTTAAATTACTTTATTTGAACCTTTTCAACTTTAATATTGTGTTTAATTTCAATAGACCTTATTGAGTTATTATTTCTGTTATATAAATTTGTTTGAATGTTGGCAACACTGTATATTTCCCTGTTAGCCCTCCTTCCATATGGGAAGGTTCAGTCTGTTTCTAGCTTGCATGTGAAACTGTTGTAGCCCTGAAGATGCCTGAATAGGCGAAAATTCGGCACGTAATCTGCATGATTAAGTGAATTATTGAAATTATATGAGACTTTGAGGCCTTGCATTCTATATCTATAATGGATTTTTTTTTTTTAATAAAAAAGATCAATGTTCAATTGGGAAAGGAACACATAAAATGTTTTTCCACAATGACAATATTTTTCCTTTGCTAAATGTCGTCAGTACTTGTCATTTACGTACACCATCATTGTTCCGAGATGTGTTGAGTTAAATATACATAAATACATAAATCCGGCCATTCTAAGATGAAGTAGATACGTCACTGAACAGTCGAGATTTTGGCCGGTTTTAGACAAGATATCGTTAATGGAGAATCGATGAGGATGGTAATATGACCTATAGTAAATTTGAAAGAATTTTTAAATTTTGATTGCTTGAATATCCTTCTGAAAACTATGACGATATTATACACGACTCCGGTAGGAACCGTTAATATTGCTTTATTTAAATCGATCGTTGGAAAAGTAGATTAAACATCATTGGATAGATGTCCTAGCAAAAAAGGGGCAACCATGAAATTTATCGATATCAAAAAGACTGCCCCGCTAGGATAGAAGCAACAGGGTTTGGGACTCACATATGGTTAATTTATTATTACGAAGGATATTATTATTCTCCGTATTAGACTACTGACTTAATTCCAAAGGTGGAGTCAATTATGTTCGTAATTCCTTTCGATGAATTTTTGACTAAATTTCTTACCGAAGTACTATGAATTAAATCCTTCGTAATAAAACATTATTCAGAAAATAAATTGCTAAAAACTGTTGCTTCAATTCTAGTGGCGTAGCATTTATCATGATTTTTACTTTCACTTACCTATATACGAAATATATAGTAAGTGGAAGTATTGCGATCGTGAAAAATGTCGACTTCCGGTTTTCAACGGAAATACACGTTTTGGGGTCCCCTGAGTCCTATTAACCAAGTCCCGCGGAATGGTCTGTGTGTGTGTGTGTGTGTGTGTGTGTGTGTGTGTGTGTGTGTGTGTGTGTGTGTGTGTGTGTGTGTGTGTGTGTGTGTGTGTGTGTGTGTGTGTGTGTGTGTGTGTGTGTGTGTGTGTGTGTGTGTGTGTGTGTGTGTGTGTGTGTGTGTGTGTGTGTGTGTGTGTGTGTGTGTGTGTGTGTGTGTGTGTGTGTGTGTGTGTGTGTGTGTGTGTGTGTGTGTGTGTGTGTGTGTGTGTGTGTGTGTGTGTGTGTGTGTGTGTGTTCAAAATTTTTAAATTTTGATTGCTTGAATATCCTTCTGAAAACTATGACGATATTATACACGACTCCGGTAGGAACCGTTAATATTGCTTTATTTAAATCGATCGTTGGAAAAGTAGATTAAACATCATTGGATAGATGTCCTAGCAAAAAAGGGGCAACCATGAAATTTATCGATATCAAAAAGACTGCCCCGCTAGGATAGAAGCAACAGGGTTTGGGACTCACATATGGTTAATTTATTATTACGAAGGATATTATTATTCTCCGTATTAGACTACTGACTTAATTCCAAAGGTGGAGTCAATTATGTTCGTAATTCCTTTCGATGAATTTTTGACTAAATTTCTTACCGAAGTACTATGAATTAAATCCTTCGTAATAAAACATTATTCAGAAAATAAATTGCTAAAAACTGTTGCTTCAATTCTAGTGGCGTAGCATTTATCATGATTTTTACTTTCACTTACCTATATACGAAATATATAGTAAGTGGAAGTATTGCGATCGTGAAAAATGTCGACTTCCGGTTTTCAACGGAAATACACGTTTTGGGGTCCCCTGAGTCCTATTAACCAAGTCCCGCGGAATGGTCTGTGTGTGTGTGTGTGTGTGTGTGTGTGTGTGTGTGTGTGTGTGTGTGTGTGTGTGTGTGTGTGTGTGTGTGTGTGTGTGTGTGTGTGTGTGTGTGTGTGTGTGTGTGTGTGTGTGTGTGTGTGTGTGTGTGTGTGTGTGTGTGTGTGTGTGTGTGTGTGTGTGTGTGTGTGTGTGTGTGTGTGTGTGTGTGTGTGTGTGTGTGTGTGTGTGTGTGTGTGTGTGTGTGTGTGTGTGTGTGTGTGTGTGTGTGTGTGTGTGTGTGTGTGTGTGTGTGTGTGTGTGTGTGTGTGTGTGTGTGTGTGTGTGTGTGTGTGTGTGTGTGTGTGTGTGTGTGTGTGTGTGTGTGTGTGTGTGTGTGTGTGTGTGTGTGTGTGGGTGTGGGTGCGTGCGTGCGTGCGTGCGTGCGTGCGTGCGTGCGTGCGTGCGTGCGTGCGTGCGTGCGTGCGTGCGTGCGTGCGTGCGTGCGTGCGTGCGTGCGTGCGTGCGTGCGTGCGTGCGTGCGTGCGTGCGTGCGTGCGTGCGTGCGTGCGTGCGTGCGTGCGTGCGTGCGTGCGTGCGTGCGTGCGTGCGTGCGTGCGTGCGTGCGTGCGTGCGTGCGTGCGTGCGTGCGTGCGTGCGTGCGTGCGTGGGTGTGTGTGTGTGTGTGTGTGTGTGTGTGTGTGTGTGTGTGTGTGTGTGTGTGTGTGTGTGTGTGTGTGTGTGAACAGACTAGCTCAAAAACTATAAACCGTGCGAACCTGAAATTGGGTATTTAGTGCATGTATATGCCCGCGATGTGACAGCAAAAATTTCATCAAAATTGCTCAAAGGGAGGGGGGACTTTATTTAATAACTTTTTACGTTTTTTCCGATTTTCTCAAAAACGGCTCTAACGATTTTGATTAAACTGAATATTTGATCTATTTATATGCCAGAGATATGACTATAAAAATTTCATCAAAATTGATCAACCGGAGGGGGGACTTTACTTAATAAATTTTGTCCCACTTTTATGTCTTTTTTTCATTTACCCAAAAACCGCTTTAATGATTTCGATCAAACTTGGTATTTAGTATATGTATGTGCCCGCGATGTGACAGTAAAAATTTCATCAAAATTGATCAATTGGAGGGGGCACTTTACTGAATAAATGATGTCTCATTTTCACGTGTTTTTTTTATTTACTCAAAAACGGTTTTCACGATTTTGATCAAACTGAGTATTTGATGTATTTATATATGATACATCCCGAGATATGACTGTAAAAAGTTCATCAACATTGATCAAATGGAGGGGGTACTTTACTTAATAAATTTTGTATCATTTTCACGTGTGTTTTAAATTACTCATAAAAGGAAAAAATAAGAAATGAATGTGGAAAGATTTGTGACTTTGTGAAGTGGCAATTAACAAAACACGTCAATTTTTAATCTAAATAAGTTGGTAAGTGAAAGTTGTGTGTTGCGCGCACGCACCATATTTTTAACAATTATTTCTATGACTGCCAAATTTTTGCTGAGGGGACTTTCATACAATGAGGTTGTTATCAAATTTTATTTTGTAGTTTTTATTGATGGATGAACACCAGCAAAAACCTCGAAAGTTCTAGAAACAAATTTAAAAACCGATAATAGTAATACGGATAACACAACAGAAGTGTCACCCATAGAGGATCGGCACAAGACCCCCGGCAAGATATTCAACAGTGACCAAGTGTATCCGGAAGAAGACAGAGGTATCTGAATCCTTTGTTAAGTCAACTGAAAATGAGCTTTTCCAGTAATTATTGTATTCTTTTTTAATGTGCATAGTCAATAAAAGATAGAAATCAAAATCTAATTTAAATCAATTATAGCTACGATTTTAAATTTAAACGATCCTTCGGGAACTTAAAGAAGTCTTAAATTCTGCTTTAAAACGATAACCAATACTCAGTCTTTCTTGGAATTCCACGAACTTTGTAGTCTTATGATTATGGTGTCCAATCGTCGATTAGATCTAAATTAAGAAGGTTTACTGTGAATATATATCTATCTAATATTTATGCTAATATCGCTACAGAAAACGACAGCGATATTATATTCTGCTGATATTTATATCTTCATTTAAATCTAATGTTGAAAAATTAGTTAAGGTTATGTATAGGTTTGTTCCAACAAGCACGTAAAACACATCGATAACTAACAGACTTCTCATGTTCTCCCCCCACTCTTTTGATTCTGAATTTGATTGGTTGGTTTTCCCATTTGATTCATCCAGCAGTAATACAATATTGGGATTTGTTAGTTATCAATTAGTTTTAATAGCTTGTTGGAGCATACCTTATGTTATATATGCCATATGTTTTTCCAATAAGTAACAGTCACCTTTTCAATTTTATGAGTACACACAGAAAAGTTGAAAAGCGGCGCCTGTATAATACAACTTTCAACACCCTACCTTCTACGATTATAATTGGATTTTTTTTTAATAAGATCAATGTTGAGTCAATTATGTTCGTAATTCCTTTAGATGAATTTTTGACTAAATTTAATAGCGAAGTACTAAGAATAATATCCTTCGCAATAAAAAAATATTCAGAAAATAAATTTCTTCAATTCTAGTGGGGTAGCATTTATGATGTTAAGCATTTTCATGAGTGCCAAATTTTTGCTGGGGGGACTTTCATACAAAGAGGTTGTTTCTGGGAAATATCAACTTTTATTTTGCAGTTTTTATTGATGGATGAACATCAGCGAACATTGAAATTTTAATTTCTTTGTTAAATAATGTAATGTCTGTATGGGGAAAGTGTCATAGAAAATTTTTCATTAACTGGGAAATAAAATACACAATATTTGTGTTAGTTATTTCGATACCTGAGAGATGACTACCTCGAACGCGAAAAACCCCTAAACACATGCAAGCTCATTTTCACTGTCTATTTCAATAAAATCCATTCATTTATCATTGGAATTAGGCTTTCACGAACCGCAAACACTGAACTTATGAAGGTTTGGCTTTTGAAAATTTCGGCAACCTTTAGAAAATCGAATATTTAAATTTCTTTCGATTTAATAAAGATCGATCGAAACCTCAAAATCAATTGACTTAATACAGTCTGGCTATTTGATAACGCTTTATTCTACTACATTTCAGTTAATACACAGCAAACTATTACAACTCACAATTTAGGGAAGTGGAAAAGTGTAAAAAATCTAAAAATCAAGTGGAAAATGAGTGATGAAAATAATTCCTAATAAGTCTTAAAGATTTTTATATCTGGACTCTCCTATCTAGACCCCACCCCACCAAACCCTGTGTGCCACCAGCTATCAACGTTATCGTAACTTAAACAAAAAATTAGACAATTAGCCATCATAGATGAAATTGGTGATGGAACAAACTAATATTGAAATTATTTAGCAGAACGTAAACTATTTCATAACTGGACATGCCCCTAATATTTTTTCGAGCAACATTTGAGCTTAGACAGCAGATTTTCGTCTTCACAAAATAAATTATTTGGCATTGACAGTCTTTCTAATTTATACGACTCAATAGTTGCAGAAACAAAATTAGAAACCTATAGTAGTAATCCGGATAACATAACAGAAGGGTCACTCCATGAAGAATCGGCACAAGATTTCACGATTACATCGTATATTAATATGACCGAGTGATTCCGGAAGAAGACAGAGGTGCCTGAATCCTTTGTTAAGGCCCCCATATCAACTGAAAATAAGCTTTTCCAGGAATTATTGTATTCCTTTTTAACGTGCATAGCGAGTGAAAGTCGGAAATCAAAATCTAATTTAAATCAATAATGGCTACGATTTTAAATATAAACGAACCTTGGGGAACTTGAAGAAGTCTTAAATTCTGCTTTAAAACGGTTATCAATTCTCAGTCTTTCTTGGAATTCCACGAATTTCGTGGTCTTATGATTATGGTGTCCAATCGTCGACTAGATCTAAATTAAGAAGGTTTACTGTTATCGGTGAATATATATATATATATCTAACATATATACTAATATCGCTACAGAAAACGACAGCGATATTATATTTTGCGGATATTAAATATCAATTGAAATCTGCTGTTGAAAAATTAGTTAAGGTTATGTATACGTTGGTTCCAACAAGCACTTAAAACACGTCGGTAACTAATAGACTGCTCATGTTCTTCCCCCACTCTTTTAATTCTAAATTTGATTAATTGGTTTTCCCATATGATTCATCCAGCATTAAAAAAATATTGAGATTTGTTAGTTACCAATGAGTTTAATAGCTTGTTGGAGCATACCTTATGTTATATATGCCATAAGTTTTTCCAATAAGTAAAAGTTTTTAGTGATAATTAAATATTTATTTTCATGTTTTTTTCCCGATAACTTCTTAAATAAATTAAGAACCCAAAAAAGGTTTTAATGGGACCACCTTGGGAAAATACTCTACAAGATGCAAAAGGTTTTGTTCCAATTGGTCCATCCATCTCGGAGTAATCGGTGGACATACTTAGAAAAAAAAAAGAAAAAGAAAAAAAAAAAAAAAAAAAAGGCACATACGTATCCAATTGATTAACGTCCTCTTTCGTTCGAAGTCGGTTAAAAAAAGGCGACGGGAGTTCGATAACATCACGGTCACATAACTTCTCAAAACAGGCCCCGCCCATCAGCCGCTCTTCAGTACCTTTACCCAATATAGTTCCATTAATTCTATGTTTCTATGAGTATCATGCCATGAAGTATTTAAAAGTACAATATCGTCAGCTAAAAGGAGCATTATTACTTCATTTTTATTATCGATAGGGACTCCTTTAGCACCATTATTTTGAAAAAAAAACATAGCTATATCTGATAAAAATAATATGAAGAGGGTTGGGCTAAGACTCTCTTCTTGTAAAAGACCGGAGCTAATACTTATTTCATCAGATAGTTCGTCGCCGATTATTAATTTACCAGTGATACCAATATCAAACAGCTTTAGCCAAAGGAGGGAGTGGTTTATAGAATCAAATGCCTTTTTGAAATCCACGAATGTAGCAAAAATATAATTTCCTTTCTTACAAGATTCATTTCTACCAATGCCCTTATCGAAAAAATATGCTCGATTCATCCCCTTCCTGCTCTGAACCCTGCTTGTTCTTCCGGAATCAGTCTTTCACTGTCAGCCCAAATTTGCAACCTATATGCTAAAATAGCAGTAAATAGTTTTGTGATATTATTGATCAATGATATATCGCGGTAATTATCTATATCTTTCTTGTCTCCTTTTTTGTGAAGTAGAATTAGTTTAGATTTCGTCCATAAGTTCGGGATTTTTTGGGTTTCTATTATATTATTGAAGAGATTTAGCAAATAATGTTCCCATTCTGGTGTTAAGTTTTTGAAAACTTCATAGGTTATATCGTCAAGATCGGGGGATCTATTATTTTTCCTAAGTTTGATACACTGTTGCAGTTCTTCCAAAGAAAATGGTAAATCTAAAACAGGATGGATTACTGAAAAAAAACGACGTTTCTAAAATCAGTTTTTGCCCGAACAGTAAATTATAATGCTTTACCCATTCATTAATACTTATTTCACTAGGTTGCACATTAGGAGATCTAATAGAATTAACTGCTTTCCAAAATTACTAATACTAAAACTAATTTTTCAACAGTAGATTTCAATAAAGATATCTAATATCCGCAAAATATAATATCGCAGTCGTTTTCTGTAGCGATATTATTATATATATTAGATAGATATATATATTCACCGACAACAGTAAACCTTCTTAATTTAGATCTAGTCGACGGTTGGACACCATAAACATAAGACCACGAAATTCGTGGAATTCCAAGAAAGACTGAGAATTGATAACCGTTTTAAAGCAGAATTTAAGACTTCTTTAAGTTCCCGAAGGATCGTTTAAATTTAAAATCGTAGCTATAATTGATTTAAATTAGATTTTGATTTCTATCTTTTATTGACTATGCACATTAAAAAAGAATACAATAATTACTGGAAAAGCTCATTTTCAGTTGACTTAACAAAGGATTCAGATACCTCTGTCTTCTTCCGGATACACTTGGTCACTGTTGAGACGTCAACAGACTGAGAATTGATAACCGTTTTAAAGCAGAATTTAAGACTTCTTTAAGTTCCCGAAGGATCGTTTAAATTTAAAATCGTAGCCATTATTGCTTTACATTAGATTTTGATTTCCGACTTTCACTTGCTATGCACGTTAAAAAGGAATACAATAATTCCTGGAAAAGCTAATTTTCAGCTGATTCGGGGGCCTTAACATTCAGGAACCTCAGTGATCTTCCGGAATCACTCGGTCATATTAATATACGATGTAATCGTGAAATCTTAGGCCGATTCTTCATGGAGCGACACTTCTGTTATGTTTTCCGGATTACTACTATAAGTTGCTAATTTTGTTTCTGCAACTAGAATAAATTAGAAAGGCTGTCAGTGCCATATCATTTATTTTGAGACTAGACAGAGATCTAGACACAAACAGTTCGTTCCAACCGCTTATTTTGTTCCAACAAACAGTCTGGGAGTCTATGCCATATGTTTTTTTTTTATTTGTTTTTTTTATTTGCTTATCGATTTAACGCTACACTGCCCCCTCCTTAGAGACATACCTCCTGGATGTATTCCTTTTCATGCGTGTCTGCTCCCTAGGTCGAACGAAAGGTCTCTCCCGTAATCCTCTGCACCTGTTCTTCTTCGTGGTTCCTTGCATATGGCGCCAAGCGATTGTAATGGACGATCATAGGCCTTCCTTTACAATACTTGGAGACCCTGTAGATCACATCGTTGATGCGCTTCTTTATCACGTAGGGTCCCTCCCAGTTCTTTTGCAACTTTGGGCAGAATCCTCGCTTTCTTCTCGGGTTATAGAGCCAAACGAGGTCTCCTTCTTGGTACCCGCCCTGATCGGCTCTACTCTCGTGTTGTCTCTTCATCCGGTCGCTGGCGAGGCGAAGATTCTTGCGAACTAGCTCGTGCGTGTATTCTATTCTTTTCTGGAGTCCGGATACATAGTCTTGCCTAGATTCATCCACCCCAGGTTTGCTCCCAAAAATTAGGTCACAAGGTAACCTCATCTCTCGACCGAAGAGAACTCTCGCAGGAGTCTGTCCAGAGGATTCATTAACTGCAAAGCGGTAGGCCATGAGGAAGTATGGGATCTGACGGTCCCAATCTCGTTGATGGTCGGAGGTTACCTTGGAAAGGTACTTTATAAGGGTTCGGTTCATCCGTTTAACCATTCCGTCAGACTGTGGATGGAGGGACGTAGTCCTGGTTTTTCGAATCCCAAATTTCTTGCAGACTTCCTGGAACAATGTGCTCTCGAAGTTCCTCCCCTGATCTGAGTGTAGTTCAATTGGTACTCCGAAACGGGTGATGAACTCTTTTACCAAAACGTCAGCCAAGGTAGCAGCCTCTTAGTTAGGGACAGCATATGCTATATTAGGACAGCATATACAGCATATACCCACTAGGAAAAACAGTCCACGATTTCAAAAACGTACTTATTTCCAGCTTCTCTTTCTGGGAATGGTCCTAATATGTCCATAGCTACCCTCTCGAAGGAGCTCCCCGCAATATACTGCTGCATCCGAACGCGGCGTTTGCGAGCTGGTCCGTTGCTTGCAGAGCAGGTGTTACATTTACGGCACCAATCCTTGACATCCTCAGAGCAGTTCACCCAGTAGAACCTTTCGCGTACTTTCTGGAGTGTTTTCGTCACACCAAGGTGTCCTCCTGACACCTCATCATGTAGCAGACGAAGGTCCTCGGTATCAGAAGCTGCTTCCTGGATAGGCTGCCGTCTACGTTCTCCACAACTCTCTTGAGCAAGCCGTCTTCTATTATAAGGGAGTTCCACTGTGCCCAGTACGCCTTCAAAACAAGTGAGAATGGTGCTACCTCCTGCCAGGTCGGGCGGCGATTGGCCAGTTTCCAGTCCCATATCTTTTTTAACTCGGGATCATTTTCTTGTCGGTCCCGGATTGTGTCAGGTGTCAATATACAATATACAATATTTTTTAAAATACTCTGTCTTAGGGTCTGGCCACACATGTCCGCACCGCAGCATTAATAAAGGTTATGTTCAGAATATTTTTAATTTAACTTACATATTACCTTTAGTTATGCCTAAAGTGGCCTGTGCCTGACATGTGTGGTCTGACCTTTAGGCATATCTAAAGGTAATATGTAAGTTAAATTAAAAATATTCTGAACATAACCTATATTAATGCTGTGGTGCGGATCCGGTGCGGACATGTGTGGCCAGACCCTTATTGTTATCCCATTAATACTTGAATGATTTTTGACCTGGTTTTTAATATTTAATATTTTTTACTAAGCAATCAACCGTGAGGAAACAACCTAAATGGTCAGAAAAATCAGAAAAAATCGATACCATCATATAACAAATAACCCGATGCAATTTTCATTTATCCAAATCAGATCTATTGTGCTCCTTCCGTCCTTTGAGATATACGTTAATTTTCCCGGTCTATCAGAGAGTGAGCGTCCATTACATAAAAGCAGGCCTAGCGACTCTATTGCTTCTACAAGCATTTTACCTCGCTTATTAATATTTTTAAGGCTAACTATTCTTGTTTCGAAAAGATATGAGTTTTCAAATAAACTCTCCTCTAAATTATTTAAATGGTGTATATGACTGTTAAAATCTCCACACAAGACTATGTAGCTTTTAGGAAAATCAGTTATAATATTAGACATCAAATGAATAAAGTTATTTATACAGTTTTCAAATTCGCATTCTTGGGGTAAACAGAAATTTCCCAGTATTATGATGTTATCATTAATATTAAATTTCACTACAACCATATACTGATTTCACTCTATCATGATTATATTATTATCAATAGAATCGTTTATAAATGTGAAAATTGCTCCGCTTGCTCTACCAGTGCGTTTAACTTTAATGCCATTGCTAACAACACAGTTATGGTTTCTCAACTATATTGGAGCAATAAAAGTATTATCAGTCAACCATGTTTCAACTAGGCATACGGCTAAATTATTATTGGAAATTTTTAAATCTGTAGGATTACATTTAATAGATTTGAGTAGCCCTTTATATTACAAAATATTATGTTATATGTTAGTATGTTAGTAATATTATTTATACCAGCTTGTATCTCTTGTAAATCGAGTTGATCTATAGAATCCAGCGGTTCGATATCGGTGGGTCAAGAAGTTTGGATGTTGAGGTAGAAGCAGTCATTGAGTTCGATCTAGGGCGGAACCGAAACTCCTCTAACTTTTCTTCTAGTCTCCTTTTTTTCTGTTTTATATCTTCTGATGCACTATTATTTACAGGGGAAATATTCGCGATTTCCTATGCTTCCTCTAAACGATGGTAAATTCCTCTGAATTTAAAAAGTCCTCTTTTGTAGCTAACATTTTTGTCTATCCCCTTTAGTTTTGAAATGTAGCTAAAAATGCGTTTCCCTTCTTCTCTTTCCTCTCGAGTCCTGTCGTGGGCGATTCTAAGGCCTCTCTTCTGAAGCGCCTCTTTTTTAATCATAATTGTTCTTTTTATTATATAACTGTTGAGGGAGAACAATACTGGCTTGGGTTCTGTTCCGTTTCCAATTCGGAAACAATTATTAATAGTGTATTCGGGTAAATGTAGGTATATTTGTTTCTCCAAAAACATTTATATTTTTTAGGGACAGTTCCTCGTTTTCAGATTGAGGCAAATTAAAAATCAAAATGTTATTTCGTTTCTGATCCTTTCTAAGCATTTTGACTTCTTTTTCAAGAGAGCTAATTTTGTTTTCTTGCTCCTGACATTTTTTTCTTATTCCTGACATCTTATTATTTTTTCTTTTCTTTTTTTCAGATACTTCTCCAATTAACGAATCCATCAATTATGTTAACCTATTCAATGAGGTTTTTGATTCTTCATTGTTTTTATTAAGGTCGAAAGAATTTCCTCCTTAGTTACAGGCATATTTATTTATTGGGAGATTATAGAAAGGTCAGGGTAAATAAACAGTTAATTTTATTCTCATTTTTGCGTAAGGTCGATATAGCACACCGAGTCCACTCAGCGGACTGATTAATTACAGTGGCTAGGCGGGCCTTATTGCGCAACTTCGATTTATCACTAGCTCCCCCCCCTCCCCCCTACAAATCAAAGGATTTTCCTACCTGGTTATCGGGTATCGATGCAAATCTCTCTATTCAGTTTTTTCGTCTAATACGTGCTAATATTTAGGAACTTGGGAAGAACATGTATTGTATATAAACTTATACCACACCACAACTTAATAAATTCATCACTATCTGCCTCTTTAACCTACAAGAAATACGGTCACTCACGAGAGCCGATACAGAGTGCGTGCGAGTAAGATGGCGGTTCGGGCTAGACTATGAGATTGTTAACATTTGCTTTATAAGTTTGTCAGATTCCAGGTTATGTTTTTGATAAACTTAAAGATTTATTGAAGAGTTGTTTTTATGTAAGATTAGTCTTATGATTTAAGGCTACTAATAATTGCAAAGAGGTTTAATGAGAAACCAGAGAAAAGATGCTAGCACTTGCTAAATCTTCTTGTTGGAGACATATCACTTGACAGCAAATAATAGCTGAATAAATCAGTTTTTAAGCAAGAATAATAAAATAAAATAATAATAAAAATAAGATATACTGAGAACAAGATGGCAATATGGGACCTACAAAAATACAATTTATTGACTTTAAAGTTTTTGATATATGTTTCATTTATAATTTCAGTGACTGCTTAAATACAATGTCTGACCACAATATTTTCATTTTGAAGGGGATTATATTTTTTTTATTTAATCATTTAATCCTATTTGGATAGGAATATTTGTTTAAAAAGCTATTTTTAAAACAGTGTACTAAATATCTTCAGTCATAATTTTTTAACATTCTTTGCATGAAACATTCAAAAATTAGAAAAACACCTTCATTATTTTAAAGCTTTCGATTATTCTAATATTTCCAGTAATAAAAAATATATGTTGACTCAAAGAATTAACAACGTAAGATCCCAAATTTTTGTAAACTAAAAGTTAGTTATAGGCAATGTTATAAGGTACTTTTTTTGTCTTTTGTTTTTCAAATGTGATAAAAATTTAGTGCCCTTTCGAACAGTAAAAACAAAAATTTCAGATTTTTATTATTTAAAATTTATAACAGATTTTTAAAATTAAAAAAAATTCTAGTCGGAAAACCCCCACATTTTCTATTAATAAGTTTTCCTAGTAAATTTGATGTTTTTTTTTTTGTTTTTTAAACTTCATTTCTATATTCACGCCTGTTTTAAATGAAAGACAATCAGTGAATTTGCTGTATCAGGAGATGATTTTGGCATGATAGGCGTGGGGAAGATTTGTGACCAGCGGCACCTCTTCTTTTCGTGATTTGAACTCAGGCAGGGAAAACCAGCTCCCTTTTAGTCTATTATGGGTGTTATCGTGCAAGTGGGTATGCCAGTACATAATGCTTGGACGACCTGAGATAATTGCTGAAGGAGGCTTAAAAGAGGCTGGACAAGGTTGTTCAACCCACTAACCAAGTTGGTAAGTTGATCCGATAGCGTGTTATTTTCAGTGAGCTGTGCCGGCTGATCGTTTCGCTTTCTGTTTTAAGAAGATTCATGTTTTTGTTGGGGCGGTATCCTTTTAGAAATTGGTCTTACAGGTCGCTGCTGATAGCGTGATTCCAGTTGAGCTCCTGAATGAGGCTGCTGTTGTGGGAGAAGCGGATACTCATCTATCGGCGGAGGGAGTTTGATTTGTGGACGTTTTCTTGGATTTCTGACTGCTTTTAGTTGTTTTAGAGCTGGGCATCCTCTGTAGCTAGCAGAATGTGGCCCACCACAATTGGCACACTTTGCTGCGGTTTCTCTTGGCTTGGTGCATTCAGTGCTCTCATGGCCACGACCACATTTTACGCATTTTGGTGCATGATTGCAATAGCTTTTTGTGTGTCCGTATTGCTGGCATCGAATGCACTGAAGAATGATTTTCTTTTTTCTTGGTTCTTCGATTAAAACTTCAGTATGGTAAAGAAATTTTATGTCAAATATTTTTTCATTATATGATGACTTACATACGTCAACGAAGAACATAGGTAGTGGTTTTTTAAAACGTGATATAAAATTTATTACGTTAGTGGCTTCGTAGCTCATTTTTTATGATTGAGACTGGAGTCGCATGGTGTAAGTTTTTTATGACCACTCTAGGACTTCGATCTTCAGCTAACTAGTACGTATGAAAATCTGCACCTTTCTCTCTTGAACTGGCAACTATTCGGCGATATGTATCTGTATTTTCGGCATATACGCTGATACCTTTAATATTAGATTTTAATTTGAAACTATTTTGAACACACAGTTTTGGAAGGAATGATACTAATCCAGTGTAATCTTGTATATTATTTAAGTGTATCGGTGGAGACCTTACACGAACAGGCTGTTTCGTACTTGATTGTGATTCATCTTCTTTTTTGTATAGTTTCGATAGGGCATCGAAACTATTTTTGGTGGCAATAATGTCTTTTACCTCTTCTATATTTCGTGGTTGAGCATCCGTTTTGCGTTTCCGGCCGGTAACCAATTCCCAGGCTCTGATAGCATCGGCGTTTGGATCTACAACCTCCATGTTGCTTTCGATGCAAAAAGTGTATCATCCATTCTTTACTTAGCTTAGCATTGACGTATCTCTATCTTCAACTTGTAATTAAGCTTAGTTCAGGAATGACTTTGCTCCGTCCATAGCAAATTTGATGTTGAACAGCTATTTTTATTTTTTATTTATTTATGTATTTTATTTTTTTGTACTTATCAACATCAAGCTGTATATTGTAATGTACACATTTGTCATTTATTTTATGAAATAAAGAAAAAGATAAGCATGTGACAAGTCAACATATGTTATATATAAAATATGCATATATTGTATATATATAGAAAAAAAGGATAATGAAAGAGCACATATGTGCTTGGGGACTGAGGGGAGGAGGTTGGAATGCGTGTTTGGTGTCAGAGAAGCGATGCATATTTAGGAATGTGTTTTGCGATGGATTTTAGAGAAGACTGTTCAAATTTCAGTTCAAATTTCGAAAGTGCAAAAGTTTTCCTGGGTATTTTGGAGGATTGGCTTGCTACTACTACAGGGAAGTTAGAACAGATTAACTCAAAAGAAGCATAGGAAGATAATCAAGATCGAAGGTTTATAAAATATATTTATAATTCATTTTTAAATTATAATTAGTTATTAGTTAATTTGTGCTTCTTTTTTTGATGACTTAAGCTCTGAGAAAGTGTTAAATTTTTAATATAAAATGACAATTTTATTAAAAACACAAAAATAAATAAAAATTATAATTTTTTTACTTAAAAATTATTACAATTAAGATCTATACCAACATTACCTTGTTGAGTTTGAGAAAAATACATGGAGCAGCATTATGATAGTTGTAGTTGTTTTCTTTAATACAAGGTGACCATGAACTGATGTCTACCTTGCATACTTTATCTGGAGAATCCGGGGTATCATTGTAATCACAATTTTGTTTTATTGCCTCCCATTGTGAATCTGGCTCTCGGTATGCTAGAACAGGCATCAACAACTATTTTCAAGAGAACACAATTAATTATTTTTGATCTTGATGAAAAAACAACAATAATACTTCCTTGCTGTAACCCTTAGGTTTTTATATTTATCAATGGATTTTGATTTGACTGTATTAAAGAGGTTAGGATATAATTAGTTTAGAGCATTATAGCACTAAGCCACAGCAACGCCGGATTAGCTAGTATATATATATATATATATATATATATATATATATATACATATATATGTCGAGATTGTGAATGATATGGTAGTAAAAAACACAACTACATTATATATATATATATACTAGCTGATCCGGGGTTGCTGTGGCTTAGTGCTATAATGCTCTCTATATATAAAACAATGTATACATTGATAACAAGGTATTAAATTTAAGACAGTTAAGTCTTTCTTAACTCAAGTTTAAGTCATTCACAATCTCGACATATATATAAAGGGTGTCCCGAATTTAAATGGCAAAACTTCAGGAACTTATAGGGGATCGAAAAACTAAGACAAAAAGTCCTTTAGAGATTTGCTCGTTTTTGCTTAGTTTTGGAGAAAATCGCAAAAAAAGAAACAAAACAAAAATGTTATAGGTAGCGATTATCACCTTTCAAAGTTCGTCAGGCTAGGCAGTGAGATATGTAAACACTTAATGTTATCCTTTACATTCTTTTATTTGTTTACATTTTGGCTTCCTTCTAGGATTATAATTCCTAAATCAGTCTTCAGTCAGTTACTCAGATATATTTGTGTGAATAGCATCAGCCACAATGCCGCGTACATATTCTAATGTTGAATACGCTGATATGATTTTTTTGTATGGTTTCTGTAACGGTAATGCTTTAGAAGCGGTGCGGGAGTATGCGCGCCGATTTCCAAATAGAAGAGTGCGTAATCGACGAGTCTTTTCGTTAACTTTTAATAGACTACGAGAGACTGGGTCATTCTAATACGTAATGAAGGCGACCAATTCCAGGCAGCAATAAGAGCAGATTATCGGAAAAGAAATTGTGTCCAACGCCACTTCGATAACAATCCTGAGACCAGCATCTGCTGCATTAGGAATATCGCGGCAAGCAATGGCGAACTTTGAAAGGTGATAAGCACTACCCATACCATCTTCAAAAAGTTAAGAATTTATTACCTCAAGATTATGTCAAGAGATTGAATTTTAGTAACTGGTTTCTTGAAAAAATTCGCGATGATAACTTATTTCCATTAAAAATTATATGGACCGATGAAGCGACCTTTACAAGAGGAGGAATTGTTAATCAAAGAAATTATCATGTATGGGCTCTTGAAAATCCCAGAGCTATTAGAGAGAATAGGTTTCAGCATGAATTTGCTATTAACGTTTGGCTTGGAATTGGGAACGGATTACTGGTGGCACCATATTTTTTACCTGAAAGATTGAATGGAATCACATTTACACATTTTTTGAAGAACGACTTTTCTAATTATTTAGATGACATTCCCTTACAACAGCGGATTGAAATGTGGTTCCAACTCGATGGATGTCCAGCTCATTATAGCAGAGCTGCTCGAGCTTGGCTGGATATAAATTATCCACAACGATGGATTGGACGTGGAGGAGTAGTACCTTGGCCACCCAGATCACTTGATATGGCACCCAGGGATTTCTTCGTATGGGGAACCTTGAAGCAGGAGTTTATTCGGTGTCAATCAATAAAGGCAAATATATATATATATATATATATATATATATATATATATATATATATATATATATATAGGATTATTAGGCAATTATATATATATCCCGGGTGGCGGGATGGCCGAGTGGGCAAACGCGTTAGAAAATACGCGTTGCCCATGGCAACGACTGTTTGGAAACATGAAGATAGCAAGTTCAAAACCCGGAGCCAGGGGAAAATTTAATTAATCTCGGCATCAATCCCCCACCCTCTCCCCTGGCCCGGGAAACCCCGTATAGCCTACAAGGCGAGGAAGGGGAGAAACCAAAAAAAAAAAAAAAATAGATGCAGTGCACCAAATATCATCAGAACAATGTTAAGCTGTAATTTATCATGTGAGTGCTAGATGTAATGCTTGCATTGGTGCAAGAGGACAACATTTTGAGCAATATTTACATTAAAAAGAACATAACATAAATATAAATCTAAATAAATAAGTATAAAAATGAAATCTTGTTTTGTTTCTTTTTTTGCGATTTTCTCTAAAACAAAGCAAAAACGAGCGAATCTCTCATCTCCGGCATTGCTGATCCGGCATTGCTGTGGCTTAGTAGCTATAATGCTCTAAATTAATTATACATGGTTATAATTGTTATTATAATATTGTTGTAAGTCTTATAATATTGTTATTATAAGACAGCCATTATAAATTATACGTTTTTCTTATAGTTTATAATAATTTCCTCATCTTCATTGGTTTGTCTTAATCGGTTTTATTGAAGTCTTGCTGTAAGGCACTAAAGCCCTTAGGGGATATGTACCGGAACAGTAAGATAATAAATTTATTATTATTAGTTATGTAGTAATTAGTTATCGTTAGATAATTAATTTATAATTTTTAAACTATTTTATTGGAAGATAAAAGATTCGACCTCGGCCGGGAATCGAACCCAGGTCCTCTGCATCTACGTCGCAGCGCTCTTACCACTGAGCTAACCGTGGGTCCGTCCCGATCGTGATCGAATCTTTCTCTTCCGTGATCCCTCCCTCCAGGTCTCTCACAATGTAGCGAAGTACCGGGGGGCTGAACAATTGTCCAGACAGACGGTATCTACTTGACATACGTCAAATATATACATTGTATGTTGTAATGTAGTAATTAGTTATCGTTAGATAATTCATTTATAATTTTTAAACTATTTTATTAGAAGATAAAAGATTCGACCACAGCCGGGAATCGAACCCAGGTCCTCTGCATCTACGTCGCATCGCTCTTACCACTTACTACTCTTATCTTCTAATAAAATAGTTTAAAAAAAATATTTTATAACAAAAAAAATTATTGAAATTTGTATGATAAGCTGAAAAATGCAATAAAACAAATAATTTTATTTTGATTTGTACGAATACATACTAACTGTTAAGAAAAATTATTAAATTAAAAATTAACTACCATATTCAGTATAACACATACTTTACGGAGACGGCGCAAAATTTAAATTTTTAACACTAGAAATTATGAAAATCTAAAAATCTCCTAAATCGGTCTTCTCCTCCCATCTGTTGATTATAACGTTTACCGTTTTTTTTAAATGAAATCGTAATCAGTAGCATGTCATTTGCAGAGGCGGATCCAGCACGAAATTGGGGAGGGGGTGTCATGAACCCCTCTCATAATCACGTGGCTGATAGCGCCGTTTTTTAATGAGATTATTATGTTGTATTAAGAAGGACTGCGATCTAAAAAACCAAAAGTGTTATGTTTAGGGCATAGTAACTATCTAATTGCATTATTCGCTTAAAAATACTAAAAAATTGAATAGCCAAAATTTGTTGGGGGGTCCTGACCGCTGTGACCTCCCCCCCCCCCCCTGTTCCGCCCATGGTCATTTGGACGATTTTATAATATATACGATGGTTATATTATTTATAAAAGATGGGAATGTAATTATTTCATAGTTTTTAGTGTATTTATTTTGACTAGTTCCAAGTTTTCAAATTCTAGTTTTAATTTTTTTTTTTTTTTTATAAAATATATTTTATTTTATCACCTTTACTTGAGCTCCTTAACTTTAAATCGAATAATCAGCAGAGTTATATTATTATTGAAGTAGTTACTACAAAATTATTTATTTAATTATTTTTGTAACGATTGTGTGCTGTTAGTAATAAGTATTGGTATTAAGTAATATTTAACAGAGTAACTGTAACAGAGCGTTACAGCGGTAAGAGCGCTTTATTTATTTTTTTTTTTCACAAATGTCACAATGCTCGATAGTTCGCTCTTATACTAGGTTGTTACAAAAGTCCTTGTTCACAAAATTAATTTTATTCAAATGTGAGTACAAAATTTACAAATCAAATTTATTCTTCAAAATACAGGCCATCATTTTCAACTACTTTAACCCATCTTTCAGCCAAAAGTTGTATTTGATGTTGATACCACTCTGCAGTTTTCGAGGCAAAGAACTCATCGTATCCAGATTTGACATCATCGGAGTTTTCGAAGCGCCGACCTTTCAAAAAATGCGCCATTGACCTGAAAAGTCCATAGTCAGACGGTGCGACGTCTGGGCTGTAAGGAGGGTGGGGCAAGACGCTAATCCCGTTCATTTCTGAAAATTTTTCTTTAACTAATCGTGAGCGATGAGCAGGGGCGTTGTCTTGCTGAAATAACGCTTGCTTCCTATTAATCAAAGCGGGGTATTTCACTTTTAAAACATCATATACCCTATCGAGCTGTTCACAGTATAGCTCAGCGTTGATAGCCCTGCCCTCTGGAACCAGCTCGAAGTGATCTAGGACGACCTGATCTAGGTTCATCTTCAAGGCTTGTATTCCCAGAATTAAACCGTCTGAACCAAAATGCGGCCGTGTTTCGATGCACCACACTTTCCCCTTCCACTGCACAAATTTTCTCGGCTGAGGCCTTTGCACTAAAACCTTTTTTCCAATAATGCCTATGAAGGCCGCGGATGACAAATTTTTCTTCCGACATTTCTAGTGAAATTTAATAAACTGAATGAAAGGCAGGGACAGTTGGCGTACATAGATAATTAGAGGATTAGTTAATGTAAACATTGACATAAGAATTGTATTCGTCAGAGATTAAATAAGGATTAAATTAGAGACCTCAATGTAAACAACTTGATATGCACAAGGACTTTTGTAACAACCTAGTATAATAATATTTAAAATATTTTATTAGAAGATAAAAGATTCGACCACGGCTGGGAATTGAACCCAGGTCCTCTGCATCTACGTCGCAGCGCTCTTACCACTTACTACTCTTATCTTCTAATAAAATAGTTTAAAAATTATAAATTAACTAGCAGACCCGGCCACGCGTTGCTGTGGCTCAGTAATTATATCCTAATATTTTTAAACAAATACAGTAATACCAATATTCTTTGGTAAAGATGAAAACCTTTCAGCTAATCAAAATCCAACGTGATTGAGAATAGAGCATTACACCATTTAAAAGTATTTGGTAAAGAATATAGGAAAGTTAAAGTTTTTATTTTTTACATCTCATATTTCAATGTAGTTTGATTAAAAAGGAGCTGATTGTGTTTACGACTCACAGAGCTGCCAACACTATCGCCCTTTTTTTATGGATCGGTATAAACTAACTCGAAATGGCTATATTTTTCCACTAATTTTAAAAAAGATGACTGGAGTAAGTTTTGATAACCTCAGCCATTGATCTATTGATTATTGGCCTAACATTACTTCAACTTGGTATTGTTAGTTTAACAACAGGTTTAATTTTGCTCAGGGTCATGCCAATCTTGGTTAACGCGTCATATATGTCCTTTTGATAGGCGTTTTCCTCAACTTCTTTGAGACCTCAATTTCCCAACCCTTCGGCTAATAAGTATTCGGTAAGAGGGTAGTGTGTTGAAGTTTTTAATTTAGCAATATATTTGAGTGATAATAAATCTCTTCTTAAGGAGGTTTTTACATAATACAATTAAGAATTTTTATTTATTCAAGTACTAATTTGTTCTAAATGTTTTGGGTTAACCTGTTTTTTTTTTTTTAACACAAACCAAAGATTTGATGGTTTCCACACACGTGAGCAGGCGATACCCATTTCCCACGTGTGTTATGCCATTGCCCAAGGGGAAAACACGGATTTTCATTGTTTGCCATTGGGATTTGTTTATGGTCATGGCAAAAGCCAAACGAATAGGATATTGAAGCCTTTTAAATTTTATTGAAAATTCTGTCGGTTCCAGGGGAATAGGTGGCAACAGGGCGATATCTCCTGTAAACCTTCCAGGCAACATTTTTCCTTCAATAACATTTCCTGTGATCCTTTTAATGACCAAATGTGTACCGTTGCACAATTGAGGTGGATTTAAGTTACGAAGAAGAATGATCGGTGAGCCAATCTTCAACTGGAGATTGTTTGGGTGTATATCCAGGGAATTAAAAAATTCAGATGGGAAATTTACGGCTTCGTTTACATCTAGAACATTGTCAATTGATTTTGGAAGTTTATTTCATCGAAATCAACATTTTTTGCTGCCAAAATAGCACGACTACCCAGCCAATTACAGTCCAAATAATTGTTCAAAATATCAGGAAAGACACTTTATATTTCGTAGACAGTTCATTTCATTTCATTTCATCTCTACAACAGTTCAGAAATTTTCTGGTAATTTGATAAATTTTGAATTTCGATGCAGCTCTATTTCACCGTTTCCAATATAGAGCAATTGTTTAAAAAATATATTTGCCGATGGATTATTTTGCAGTAGTACTCTCATATTTATGGCAGATAAATCTGAAACTTGAGGGTTACCCAAATAACAATTATTCCTGTTCAGTAGAGGTGTAATAATCATTAAATGTAAAATTTAAAAAATGCCGCGATTTGTAATCCTTTCTGAATCAACAATCATTTAAAGATAATTAAAAAATTGTATTCTGGTGAAATTAACAACGAAATATCATTCCCAATAATAGCCTACTTTAAATTAAAGAAAGGATTATAATCTTCGCTAACATTTCTTAAATTTTACTTTTAAAGATAATTACAACTCTGCCGAACAGGAAGTAACAGCCTCTATTCGATTGGGATTAAATTTTCTCAACTTTAAATTATTGTTGATAAAGGAGGAATTACAAATCTTCACTGACATTTTTTAAATTTTACATTTTAGATCTCGGGATAAAAATGATAAAAAGGTTTTGTAAAATAAAAAAAACACTGTATTTAAATAATAATAACAAAACGAATAATGAAAATAAAGAAACTTTTATTAAATAAATCAACTGAAAATATAATATTAAAGTCTTAATTATGCAGTTCTTTAGCAAATCACAAAGTATCCCACAACACCTAATCAAACACACTCTTTTTGTGAGGGAGTTTTACGACTGGTTATCCGCAGTGTAGCCTGCTTACTAATTTTCACTAATTTTTGGCAACACTGACTCCCCAAGTAAGGTTTCTATTAGGTTACACCTATGACAGTAGGTGCTGTTACATTTATAGAGTATTATTTCAAATAATAGCCTAATTTAAATTATTAAAATGAATTTACTTTACTAAAAGTTGATATCAGGGTGGGCCACAGCAAAGCGTTTCAGCGCTTAGCTAGTAATTTAATTTAAATACAAATAAAAAAGGAAAAGGAAGAAAAAGTACCTACACATTTGAGAATTTATTGTAACCTTTTCTTGATTTATTTATTCTTTAATGAAAATTAACAATAAATACAAATTTGTATTACTATTTGTCTGTGGAAAATAATAATATAGGAACAAATAACTGCACCCACATAACGCAATACAAAATTATAATAATGATAACCTGTATTAACATAGCATGCTTATAAACAAAAACATTATGAAATCGACATATGACGCCATGTTAATAAATCGAAACACGACCTACGGTATTTGCAATAATTCGCTATATAAGAATTATTTTGATCACTAATCAAGTTAAAAACTATCCGGTCCGGTAAGTTGGTCAAAACTATATACATTGAGTCAAATTTCATTAAAATCGGTTGAATAGTTTCTGAGAAATAGAGAGACAAACATCGGGACACGAGATTTTTATATATATAAGGATTATCTAACGATAACTAATTACTACATAACAACATACAATGTATATCTTTGACGTATGTCAACTAGATCCCGTCTGTCTGGACAATTGTTCAGCCCCCCGGTACTTCGCTACATTGTGGAGAGACCTGGAGGGAGGGATCACGGAAGAGAAAGATTCGATCACGATCGGGACGGACCCACGGTTAGCTCAGTGGTAAGAGCGCTGCGACGTAGATGCAGAGGACCTGGGTTCGATTCCCGGCCGTGGTCGAATCTTCTAATAAAATAGTTTAAATATTATTATATAACAGCGAACTATCGAGCATTGTGACATTTGTGAAAAAAAAAAAAAAAAAATAATCATAAAATGAGTCCCAAACAGTCGCTTAGTTCTAGGCGTGCCTTTCTGATATCAATAATTTCTGTCTGCCATATTCTACTGTGGGAACGTTTTCACTTGTGTAAAATATGACTTATTTTTTGCAGGTTGTATTCTTAAATTTACATTGATGGTTTAAAATCGTTTTAAATTCTGTAATTTCTTGTGAGAATGTAATTATATAAATCATTTTAATGGAAAAGAAAAGATTGGACAACGGCCGGGAGTCAAACCCAGGCCCTTTGCATCTCTGTTGCAGCGCTCTTACCGCTGTAACGCTCTGTTACAGTTACTCTGTTAAATATTACTTAATACCAATACTTATTACTAACAGCACACAATTGTTACAAAAATAATTAAATAAATAATTTTGTAGTAACTACTTCAATAATAATATAACTCTGCTGATTATTCGATTTAAAGTTAAGGAGCTCAAATAAAGGTGATAAAACAAAATATATTTTATAAAAAAAAAAAAAAAATTAAAACTAGAATTTGAAAACTTGGAACTAGTCAAAATAAATACACTAAAAACTATGAAATAATTACATTCCCATCTTTTATAAATAATATAACACACCGAACGATGATTAGTGGAAAAATCCAATAAAACGAATAATTTTATTTTGATTTGTACGAATACACACTAACTGTAAATAAAAAATATTAAATTAATATATTAAATACTATGTTAAATACAACACAATCTTTTCGGAGGCAGCCCAAAATAGAAAATCGTCCAAATGATCATGGGCGGAACAGGGGGGGGGGGGGGAGGTCACAGCGGTCAGGACCCCCCAACAAATTTTGGCTATTCAATTTTTTAGTATTTTTAAGCGAATAATGCAATTAGATAGTTACAATGCCCTAAACATAACACTTTTGGTTTTTTAGATCGCAGTCCTTCTTAATACAACATAATAATCTCATTAAAAAACGGTGCTATCAGCCACGTGATTATGAGAGGGGTTCATGACACCCCCTCCCCAATTTCGTGCTGGATCCGCCTCTGCAAATGACATGCTACGATTTCATTTTAAAAAAACGGTAAACGTTATAATCAACAGATGGGAGGAGAAGACCGATTTAGGAGATTTTTAGATTTTCATAATTTCTAGTGTTAAAAATTTAAATTTTGCGCCGTCTCCGTAAAGTATGTGTTATACTGAATATGGTAGTTAATTTTTAATTTAATAATTTTTCTTAACAGTTAGTATGTATTCGTACAAATCAAAATAAAAGTACATATCCCCTAAGGGCTTTAGTGCCTTACAGCAAGACTTCAATAAAACCGATTAAGACAAACCAATGAAGATGAGGAAATTATTATAAACTATAAGAAAAACGTATAATTTATAATGGCTGTCTTATAATAACAATATTATAAGACTTACAACAATATTATAATAACAATTATAACCATGTATAATTAATTTAGAGCATTATAGCTACTAAGCCACAGCAATGCCGGATCAGCAATGCCGGAGATGAGAGATTCGCTCGTTTTTGCTTTGTTTTAGAGAAAATCGCAAAAAAAGAAACAAAACAAGATTTCATTTTTATACTTATTTATTTATATTTATATTTATGTTATGTTCTTTTTAATGTAAATATTGCTCAAAATGTTGTCCTCTTGCACCAATGCAAGCATTACATCTAGCACTCACATGATAAATTGCAGCTTAACATTGTTCTGATGATATTTGGTGCATTGCATCTATTTTTTTTTTTTTTTTTTTTTTTTGGTTTCTCCCCTTCCTCGCCTTGTAGGCTATACGGGGTTTCCCGGGCCAGGGGAGAGGGTGGGGGATTGATGCCGAGATTAATTAAATTTTCCCCTGGCTCCGGGTTTTGAACTTGCTATCTTCATGTTTCCAAACAGTCGTTGCCATGGGCAACGCGTATTTTCTAACGCGTTTGCCCACTCGGCCATCCCGCCACCCGGGATATATATATAATTGCCTAATAATCCTATATATATAGTGTTAAAAATTTAAATTTTGCGCCGTCTCCGTAAAGTTTGTGTTATACTGAATATGGTAGTTAATTTTTAATTTAATAATTTTTCATAAAAGTTAGTATGTATTCGTACAAATCAAAATAAAATTATTTGTTTTATTGCATTTTTCAGCTTATCGTACAAATTTCAATAATTTTTTTTGTTATAAAATATTGTTTATTTCATACTTTTTAAGAGTGAGGGCTGCTCTGGAGGGAATGGATCACCAGCCTTCGACAGGACAGGCAGTGCGAGCGGTGCCCCGATGCCGTAGGGAACCTAAGCCGGGAAGACCGGCAGCAATGGGTACTTCGAATTCGAACTCTGAATTGGGCTCGGAGGATCCGATTGATCATCCCGCACGAGGAAGAGAACCACCACGCCAAAAAATGTGCAACCCCGGATGAAGCGGACCCGCAATATGAATGTTGCTGTCAGAGTTGGGCATATTTAAATAAAAATGTAACCATTATTATGACTAATAATAAAGAATGTGAATAATGATTGTAATCATCATTCTTTAGCGCGGAATCATTAATCATGAATTGTATTAATCGCTGGTCGTGGAGTATTCATGAATATAATGTATTCAAAAATCATGAATGACCATTATTCATTATTAAATGTTAGTCAGTAATCATGATTAAGAAGAGTTCATTATTCATAATTACTCATTACTTATTAATCATGACTAATGGGAATTCACTAATCATGATTACAGATCATTCATTAATCATAATTACAAAAAAGATCACAATTCTGAGTATTACTAATCATGAATGATGATTGAAAATTTGTTTGCTCTTCCCATTCTTGTTACTAGACCTTTACTAATACCCATTGGAATTAGGGTCTAATTCTTTACTTGTGACTTCAAATTTTGTTCAGTTGACTTCACCCACTGCTTAGGACTTTTCCTTGCTCATTAGGACAACTTTTAATTCTGAAATCATCCTCGCCTTTTAAATTTAAACGAATAATGGTTATGAATATGTTATATTCATGATTGATGATTGGTGAATATTTGTTATTCATGATTGATGAATATCATATTAATCCTAGCTCATGAATACATTTTATTCATGAATAATGACTAACTGAATTGATCAGTGTTCGTTAATCATGAATAACTGAGTACCAGTTATTCATTATTCATTTCAAATGAATATCATAAACACTCAATAAACATTAAAAATACTCCGTACTTATTCATTTGTTTTATGACTAACAATTATTTATATTCATTAATCATTATTAAGATTACAATTTTCCCAACTCTGGTTGCTGTAATCCGAGCACATTTCTTGGCTACAAAACTAGATACGGAAAAAAATGGATATCGCAGTCGAATATCCGAGCATTGGCATGCAATGTTCCTAGAACTACAGGTCACATCTCAACTACTAGCAGACCAAGTTAAATAGATCATGGAGCGGAAATTTCTCTCAGCTGCGGAAATCAACGAGATCCGGGAAAAGAATTTTCAACATACTAAGCGATCAGGCTCAGGTGTTCAACGACGCTGAACAGCAAACGGACATGCAGAATGGAAGGGAATAATTAGCGGATATTTTGATTGGAGAACATATGAAATACGAATATACCCCATATGAAATACTATGGGATACCCTTACAAAACAGACCACCACTACCACGAGCCCCTTATGGTAAAATGACTTTGAAGGTAGTCAAAGCTGTGGACCATACTTTATCTGATCTCTTGACGAACAATATGATTCTTCAAGAAATCTGTCACTGGATATATGTAGGGCAAGCAAAGACCAAGTAAAGATAAAGCCCCGGCCAAGAATAAAGCAGCGATCCCCCCATGGAAGAGAAGGCTTTTAAGCAAGATCGAATCTCTGCGTCGTAAGATTGGTGTTCTTACCAGTTTCTAAAAGAACCCTAGAAACGCCTTTATCAAGCTGAAGACCAAAGTTGATGAAATCATAGTCTCTCATATGGAAGGCTTGCAAGAATCTTTAATGATCCAAAACTAACGAAGCTTATGGAGAATATGAAACAGATACTGGCAGTCTATGGGAACAGAGTTAGGAGATATACTGAGGCAGCAGAGAGGAAGAAGCAGAATATGGCCTTTACCACAATGGAAAAAGTGGTCTATATCCTCCAAGGTAATAATTACCTGTGATAGGTTTCCAAACACGCAACTAATGACCAATCATTGGAAAGATATAAAGGGTACTGAAAAACATTATAAAAAAGACGCATACTGGTTGGGCGAGGTGAAGAATGACAGCATGGCCAATGTACCGATGATGAAAAGTGTTGTTATTCACGAAACTGACGTAGCCATGGCTCTAAAAAAGATGTGAAACTGGAAAGCTACTGGCCCAAGACAAGCTACATAATTATTGGCTGAAAAACTTTAATTACATCCATCAATCATTAGCTCTGTACTTTCAAAATCTCATAGATAATAATATAGAAATACCAGAGGATTTTTGAACTGGCCTTACCTTTCTAATACCAAAAGGGAAAAAAGAAAATTTAGATCCCAAGGATTTTAGGCCAATTGTATGCCTTAATGGGACATACAAATTATTAACATCAATTATTCACAATAAAATTAAAGTGCACATAAATCAGTACAAGTTGATAGCTGATGAACAGTTAGGAGCGAAGGAGAATGCCGAAGGTTGTAAAGAATTACTAGTCATCGACAGCTTTATAGCCTCACAAGTAAAAACTAAAAAAAATAGCATATCAATGGCTTGGACTGACTACCAGAAGACATTCGATTCCGTATATCTGTGTCTGGAAGGTCTAAATATATACAAGATAGAAAAAAGCATTGTTACATTGTTGGCGCGTCTTATGAAATTATGGAAAGTTTCCCTGAGTATGCTTGGAAACAGAGATGTACTATCTAATGAAAAAATACCTATTGATAGAGGAATCTTCCAAGACGACTCTCTGAGCCCACTATGGTTCTGCTTTACGATCAACCCTTTTGGCACTTTGCTGAATTCATCAGGTGAAGGCTACCATCTTGGTGCAGATACTATCATTTCACATTCTTTCTAAATGGATATCAAGCTATATGCCAAGAATGAGAATGATCTTAGAAGTCCTCTTGAAATAGTACGGGTATTCAGTGAGGATATTCAGATGAAGATGGGTCTTGACAAATGTGCTGTACTTCATTTGAAAGAAAGGAAAGCTGGAAGATGCAAATAATATGGAGCTATCCAATAATGAAGTGATTAAAAGCCTGAAAGAAAACGAGTCCTACAAATATCTAGGGAATATATAATATATGGGCCTTGCCAACATTACCTTATTCGTCTGCTATCTTAAAATGGACCAATACAGACCTGGAAGCTATGGATTCTTACCTAAGAGTACAATTGGTGAACCCGAGGAAACGCCATCCAAGATCCTCAGTGGTTAGGATCTACCTTCCGCGAAAAAAAGGAGGACGGGTTCTTTTAAGCGTGTTAAGAACATGTCGCCGTGAAGAAAGACAACTTCAAAGCTATTTCAGAGCTGACGAAAGATCAAGGGTCATCTCACCTGTTGCAACATTAGACTTCGCTTAGTCGTAAATCTTCGAGGCGAACATTTTCCATTATTAGGAAGTAATGATTCCCTAATAGATACATGGAAAGCTAAAGAGCTCCATGGCAGATATGACACAGTCTATCGGCAGCGGGAATTTATATGAATGCCTTACTAATGTGGCTACGTAGGGGTAGATTATTCCCTGAAACCGAAGGCTTTGTTATAGCCATTCAGGACCAAGTAATCGCAACCAAGACCTATAGGCACCGTATATGTGGAGAAGCTGTTGATGAGACGTATTGGATGTGTAGAACAGCAACTGAGTCGATTTAGCATGTCACATCAGGATATCAAGTTCCCGCTGGAAAAGAATACTTACAGAGGCATGATACCATGGCAAAAATCGTTCACCAAGAACTTGTTAAAAAGTATAAAATCATAGAAGACACAAAGCATTACTTTAAGTATAGACCACAGCCGTTTATTGATGGAAAACACATCGAGCTGTACTGGGATCCGGCCATTAAAACGGACCACACCGTACAACAACCTGATATCTTATTAATACTAAAAGATGAAAAACAAGCAAACATTATAGAAATAGGGGTACCGTCAGACAAGGTGGTAGCCGAAAAAATAAGAAAATATCAGGACCTAAGCGAAGAATTGAGGCAATTATACAAACTTGACAGAGTGACTGTTTTGTCGTTGATAATTTCTACAAACAGATTGATTCCGTAGGCGGAACTTCGAGCATTGTTAGAAAATTTATGAACATTAAAGACTAAATTTTTCAAGCCTTACTCTTGACCTAGGTCCGGGTAATGTGCCATTACCGGTGAAAATCCGAGAAGAAAAAAATAAATAATAATATTTATAATTAATAATAAATAATTAATATAATTAATAAGTAATAATTAATAATTACTAACGTTTTAGGAAGTCATCCAGCTTTGTCGTCCACGTTGCGTAATTATTATCACTTATTGAATACCAGATAAGTGTACTTTCTACATGAGATTCTGGGGGCATTGGCCGGAACCCCAATCCTGAAATCATAAATTTTCTTTTATTACATAAATGCTCTAATGGAGTTTATGGTTAATGAAGTTAATAATAATAAACATAATTAAAATGTCGTATGAATAATTGAAAAACTGACAATGAAACAGAATCAAATTTTCACCATTTTAGAAAAAAAAATTGTAAATTTAAATCTTTTGAACTGACATGAGCAGAAGAACAGTAAGCTTAAACACTCGAAGAACCTAAACTCAGCCTGGCAGAAGAGCCGGTATAAGGTCATTGACTTGTAATGTTCTTACCCTCAACATGTTCTCGCACTACTTGATAGGCGCCCAGCGTTTGTGATTTTATTACGTGAAACGCCACATAAAGATGAAGGAATGCGTAATACACCCACAAAAATATGAGAAAATGATTAAACACAAAAAAAAGAAATAACCTCTTTCCTCCGCAAAAGCTGTAATGCTTTTGATTCCTTTACCAGTGTTGTGGACATTGTTTTACAAAAAAGACAGATCTTTGTCAGAACAAAATGTATGCAATGTCCGAGAGCTAGGAATGTGAATACGATGACTCCTTACCAAGAGTTAGGCTGGTAAGACTTCATTGATGGGCTCACTTCTTTAACCTCCGTACTCGTGATGAACAGGGCTTCACAAGATTACAGCTTTGCAAAAGGCTTACGTTGAAGGAATCGCAAATAATATGAAATGCAATAAATAAGTAGAAGGAATCGCTAAGAAGACTGCAGCTTTATTAAGCTGATGCAATCATGGGCGGATCCAGCCAATTGTAAAGGGGGGGCTGCAGTCTTAAAGGGTGGGGGTAGCACCCACACAGACCTTCATTTGGATCTGCTAATCAGTTTTTTACCTTTATGTTCATTTCCCATAGCTAAAATTCCACTTGTTCTGCACATTATTTGTTCTTTAACTTGCTTCCTTACTTTAAGGAAAGTCAAATTCTATCTTTAAATGACGAAAAAATTTCCAAAGGGAGGGGCTGCAGCCCCCACAGCCCCCCCCCCCCCCTGGATCCGCCAATGGTTGCAATTTTTTTTTCAGACATTAATTTCAGATTAGAAAATCACATTGCATTTTAGATGGTTTACCCTTTCCTTTAAGATTATAACGAATAAAGTGAATGTTTTCACGTAATTTTTTTTTAGAATAACAACATTAAAATACCAGTAATTTATTTTTTAACCTTATGCCCATACTAATATTTTTTGACGCAATAAATAACAGGCAAAGTTGATCGGATCTGAAAGTATAATATCAAATAATTTGTTTTTTTGTTTGCTTAACGTCTGTTTATGGTACTATGGCTAATCGGACAAGTCCTAAATTTTGCCTATCCAAGTATAATTAGGTTAGGGATCTACTGACATCGTACTGGCTCGGGACCTCCATTTTACGTCCTATCCGTGGAACGGCGTAGCCAAGGATTTTTTACTCCCATTAAAAAATCCTAGGGCCGCCACGGGGCGCGAACCTGCGACCTTTAATATTGTAGGTTGCCATGCTATCCACTGTACCACAGGTGACCCCCCCCCCCCCGCAATATCCGATAATTTATCATTCCTTAAAATACACTGATACTAATTCACAGGATAACCAAACCTTTGACAACAGATACCTAAAACTTTCTGATTTGGGACATGTACTATTGTCATTCTCACCGATTCAATTAAGTGATACAGCTATTTTTTAACATTCATGTTATGAAGAAATAAGAGGAAGTATTCCATTTCCATTTTAGGGAGCGGGACAGATCAACGATAAGGCACCATGTCCGGATAAGTAAAAACAAAAAATCTCGTGCGATGCGCGGAACACACAACTTTCACATGCCAACTTACTCAGATTAGATTTTGGCATGTTTTGATTAGTAAGTAAACGCCATTCCTCAAATTCACACATTTTTCCACATTCGTTTATATATTTTTGTTTGTAGCTGCTCTCACTAAAATTTTTTATTGTTAAATAGAAGTTTATACTCGTGATAATTCGGCAATGCAAGCATAATACTTACTCCTTTGCGTTTGATTTTATAATTATCTATTTACTTGTTGATACCTTCATTTAGTTACCATGAAACAAATAATTTCCATTAAATATGTATGTTAATGCATCGTGATGCAACATGCATCATATGCATGTTTGACAACTCATTCCCACGAACAGAACACCTTTACACATAAACATTGGTCCATCATTTATGCCGTACCGCGCATGCGTTGGCTCAACTTGTCGGATTTAACATTTTTCTTTTTGTTTCTCGATTATTTCATATTTCTTCATTTCTGATTTTTAAGCATAATGCGAGACAGTTAATTTCTCCATATAAATAAAATCAAAGGTACTTTGTAGGAAAACAAAAAAAATCTCGTTCACCATTTAAGGCCCCTCAGATCATTTCTATGGTGATAAAACCTACCTGATATTAAAGAATAAACACGTCAAGTTTAATCGAAATTGTTAGTTCCCTTTTTGAGAAAATTGGAAAACGTAAAAATGAGACAAAATTTATGAAATATAATGCTCCCTCCATTTTGTTTAATTTTGGTGAAATGTTTGCTGGCACATCGCAGGCTTATAAATAGGTACATCAAATACCCAATTTCAGGTTTGTAATATTTATCGTTTTTAAGCTAGTCTGTTTACACATGCTAAAACACACACACACACACACACACAGACGTAAACCTACAGATAGTCAGCATAAAAGCAGTGAAAGTAGTGAACTCACTGGCTCTGGAATCATGCCAAATATTGGTGGGCCCGCGCAAAGCCGGAGAAGGCTCCTTGCTAATGTTACCAATTAGGTGCTTTTGTATGCTGTTCCAATTTGGTTCCATGCCTTCCAAGGGAGGTCATATTAATCGCCTTACGAGAATGCGCGCATCGAAAAAATGCCTTACGCGTCGCAAGAGCATTTCGCACGGTGTCTTAGGATGCCGTGTGCATCATCGCTGATATAAGTTCAATAGAACTACTTGCCGAAGAGCGTGGCAGAATCTACCGTAGAAAACGGGAGGCGCCAAAAGCAGACTGGCTAAGATAGCAGAAGACGAGAGAAAGGAAACTCTTGGCAGATGGCAGAGGCGCTAGGACTCACCATCATCTGGAAGGTGGACAAACCGCCTGATACCAGATATCGCATCGTGGGTGGCCCGCACACATGGAGAGGTTGATTATTATCTTACTCAAATGCTCTCTGGACATGGCTGATTCAGGGCATATCTCCAAGCTAGAAAGCTAGAAGAAAGATCATCATGTACCACCTGCGCTCCATTAGATGAAACAGTGGAACATGATTTCTTCGCATGCAAGAAATTTACTGGGGAGAAGGATGAACTAGATATGGTGCTGGGTAAAAGATCCACACCGGAAAATCTGGTACAGCTCATGTTGACCAGTCAAGAAAACTGGAATGCTGTTTCAGATTATGCCGCGAGAGTCGGAAGTAAAACTGAGAGCACAGGAGCGAGAGAGAAGGGGTCAATTACCATGAAGTGTACAGTAGAGAAGTAGGCGTCCAATAATGCCTGCCAGCAGTTCCGCGGTGTGGCACCGCAGAGTATGTAGGAGGTTTTTTACTGAGTAGGAATCTCACACTGTTGTGTGTTTAAAGCCCCCACTTCGTCCAATGAAAGATTTTTCCTCTACAATAAAAAAAAAAACACGCACAGACTTTTCGGGGGACTTAGTTATTTGGACTAAGGGGACCCCAAAACGTGTATTTCCCTTGAAAACCGGAATTCGAAATTTGTCAAGATCGCAATAATTTCCCTTACTATATATTCCATGTATAGGTAAGTGAAAGTAAAATCTATAAACAATTCTAATTAAACTATCTTACCAAAAGGTTCCAATTATTAAATTTTTATTAATTATTAATTTTAAAACACCTTTCTTGGAAAAATATGTTTATAATTAAAATAAAAGTATTATTCTTATTAAAAAGATTAAGAATCGAATTATACATACGCTAGTTGCCGAGTATATTATATGATAAACCTCACATAGAATCCTAAAATTAAATGGTAGTGAGTATGTTACCTGGGTTGTCGCCGATCAATGAACTTTTAAGTTGCCACTTCGGTGCTCTAAAATCGAGGGTCTGGAAGAACAGGGCAAGGAGGGCTGAGAAAAAGCCCATAAGGCAAGCGTAAAAACACACATAGAAGAGAAGGATTTTGGCTGAAACATATAAATTTAACTGTTATAAAACAAAACGATTTTCTTAAAATGCGATAATTAAAATACAATAAAATGATTGAGCAATATAAGAAAACATTTATAAAATCTAGTAAAATAAAATTTATAAAATTATGGAATTAAATGTATTTTTCTCTGAATATTTCCATCAAAATGAGAATTAAAGGCGCTTATGATTGAATTCATCCGTTTTTATCAATCAAGGAAATGTTATGACTACAGAAATCTTGAGCACTGCGTAGTTTTCCTGAAATTAAGGAATCAGTACTCTATCAGGAGCCACATCTCGCCAAACACATCTGATTTAAAGATAAAAATACAGCACAACTTTTTTCTATCATACTTCTAAGGTATAATAAAGTCCCTTTAGTAAAGTCAATTACTGTTTTATCAAAGCAAATTTTGTCTACTTTATGATAGTGCACCTAGAATTTTATTTTAATATATAGTTTCTGGTTGATTTCTTCACATTCGATAAAAAACACTATTACCTTAAGAAAACACAAAATTAACCTACCTAATTCCTTTTCCGTTGGGGATAGACAGACACCTGCCTCAAATGAAAATTTCTAGAAAGGTATTTCTAGAATCAGCCCACAGTTTAGCTATTAAGATTAGATTCACCCTACATATTTAACACTATACTTATTCATAAAATTTGGTTAGAATGGTTTTTATCAAAATATGACTTGTGTGGGGAAATTGTGATAGTCAAAATTTGTCACATAAATGGGAACATAACCTTGTTTTGATTTCCTGCTTAAGACCGAAGGTTGAAAAAAAATTAAAAAATCTGGTGTGGAGTTCGAAACACAGAAATTTTACTTACCAATCTACTTAAGAGTAGAAATCGACTGGTTTGATAAATGTGTAAACGACATTTAGCAACTTAACCAAAAATAGCTTTTTCCATATTTTGTTTGTTATTCACCATCAAACGGTATCAAAATTATTTGGAAAACTTGAAAGGCCTCAATACTTGTCCATTTATTATTAGGTACTTTTTTTGTTTAGAGGCCTAAAAAAATCGTTATTTCATCAATAGTCGAGTTTTCATTATTGCTTGCATCTTGTAAATGTATCCTGAAGGTGAATCGATAGGAGTATTTACGGTTCGTTGTATAATAAAACTTAATTTTCAAATGTTTGTCTCTTATGCCTTTCCAGAAACCACAAAATTACTGTTCCTCTAAAACAACCTTAAATTTCACTCAGAAATCTATTATGGAATAAGGTTTGTAAACTAAAATATAATTATTAAAGCTTATCTGGTACCAGGGGGATTCTAAAATTATGATGATACTTGTGTCACAACTTGATAAATCGACAACCGTCTGAAGGATTTTAAAATTTTTTTTGCTATTTATTACCTCATTGGTAATGAACACTGTTATCTAATTTTTAAGCGCCTAAAGACAGGATAACATTCACTACAATCAATAACAATGCTCTTTTTGTCACTCTTACAAAGTAGAGATCATGTACTTTGAAAAATAATTAAACCCTTTTCCGTCACAATTATTCTAAAACATGAGGCACCAATCTTATAAGCAAACATTCAGGATACAAAATAAAATTGAGCCAAGATTCCAAAGAGTACAGGCAAAGTACCATAACAGCTTTTCCCTTTGTCACACGTTGTAAGGTCACTCCCTAGCTAGTTTTTTTATATACCCACCAATCACTCAGAAAAGGAAATTTCGCGCTGAGAGCATATGTGGTAACTTTGTTATGAACCCAACTATATGTCGAATCATATCATTTTTCCTAAATTTACTTTAGTTGCATTCAGGCTGAAGAGGAAGGTGTAAAGCTAAACAATATTTTTATAGTGAGTCACTCCCTATACCTTATAAACATGATGATAGTAAACATGATATAAAACCTCCTTTAATATAATTTTTATGCGTCCAAAATTAATGATAAATGGCCGATTTGTCCCTCCCTGACCCGTCACTCCCTAGCCTAATACTTATTTCGTTTTTAGCTACGGATTGACAATGTTGGTCAGGAGAGACTTGTGATTAAATTTGCAACTTGGTTATGTTGATTGGATACATATTGCAAAGCTCCCCCCCCCTCCTCCCCCCTTTAAACCTCCAAATAAATTTTTAAATAACGCAGTTGTTCATTGCAGAAAAATGGTATCGAAAAAAAAAAATTGACTTAAGAAGAAATAAAAGCTAAGAAGAAGGAGGGAGTGAGGAGGCGACGCACAGTGGAGTATTTACCATCGAATCATGGCCAAAACTCCAAAAAATAAATTGTATTTCAGAATATCACAATACGTATTTCCTGGTAGGTTAGGAATGTTTGCATCGAGATATATTTATCTCGTTCATTTTTATCCACTTCCTGCCCGAGGGAACTAGTCTGAATCCATGAATTGAGCACGCAGTTGCTTTTTCCTGAATTGTAAGATGCTTAAAGATGTGATTTCTGTGGAATCCGTTTAATAAATTATCCGAAATTTCTCTACACAGTTTCGAAAGGTATGTATTTCTCCGTGATAACTAGTTTTTAGCAAGTTTTAATATCATAACGGATAACTTGTAGTTCTTTTGATTACGATGAAAAAAATAGACTTTTTTAAAAGAATAAAATAGGTTATGTTGTATTTTCGGGTTTTGTCGGGCAGATATTTTTGCATTAATGTAAAGTTCAATCGTTCTATTTACCATACCTCAAAACAAAACTCACCCCAACACACTCGCTGTTTTTAATAAATGTATGAAAATACCTATTAAAGTGAATTTTTTTATAACTAAGTCGATATTTAGAGTGCAATAAATAATTCCAAACTCTTTCAAGACGTGTAATGGAAAGAATATAGTCGTAATTGGTTAAAGAAACATTTTAAATCATAAAAATTTAAATCCTTATAATTTGTATATTGAAACAATTTAATCGTTTCTTAAAAACGATTTTCTGAGTATTTTAGCTATGCAAGTAATTAGTGACTAACCAAAGTTGTTTACCCTTTAATTAATTAAGTAACTTTTTTATGGTAATATAGGTAGTTTAAGTTTAAAAGCAACCGCGCGAAGATTTCATACGGGAACTAGAACTGGAAGTACCTGAATATTAGTAAACAGTTTATAAGAACTACGGAATCGCTTCAACTGATTTAAATTATTGTTTTTATGGTTCTGTTATTGTCTTAATATGACAGAAACAGCTTGAATAAATAACTAAACTTGGATGAGGGAACAAACAGATTTTATTCGCACTACCTATAACAACTATAACCTCCTTACTCCAATATCATTGGAGCCGGTGGGCCAGACCCGGTGGGTCATCGTTAACGAAAAACGCCCAGAAATAAAACATCTGGAGCAATTATTCCTCTTTAAAAATCAGTGGTCAAATTTCAATATATATCAACTAGTTTTATAGAAAACGGACCTAAGCGGCGAAAAGGCGCCAGTGACTCGGGCGCAACCAGTCCTCTGCCACATCGTCCAGTTCTCATACTCGATATAATTACTTAGGATTTAGGATATTATTAATGTGAATGTATAATCGAGCCTATGTAACTGCAAGTTTTTAATTGACAGAAATAATTAATATAACCTTTTTATTTATTTATTTTTACTTTCACTTACCTATATTTTATTTTATTTTATTTTATTTCTCACTCTACCGTACCTTGAAGGTAATACGAGTGTTAGCAACAGTGGTATGATAAGCATGACTGCATAACATACCACTGCTGCAAGTAGATCACATTACTTCACAGCCGGTGCTCAGTGTCTAAGCTTCAGCCACTGCCTCCTTCTTCGCCTGCTCTGTTCTGCGGCCTCAATGGAGATCTTCTACCCAAGGTGAAGTGAGTTGGGCCAACAGCTTCCTTCCACCCGGAGACGAAATTTATGAAGTGCTGGTAGTTGTCTTTAGACACCAGCTGAGGAAAGTCGCTCTCCGACAGTGTGTAGAGCCCAGCTTCCCTCAGCAGCTTGGCCCTTAGTGGCTCATAGGCAGTGCAGGCAATAACGATGTGCTCAGCGGTTTCTGGGATCCCGCAACTGGGACATAGAGGATCAATGTTTATTCCATGCTTGTGAAGCTTCGCTCGAAAACCTCCATGTCCCGTTAGAATCTGAGAAGTCCAGTAGTCCGGGAGGACCCACGTCTTCTCTAGCCGCGATTCGACGGTGGGGAAGTATTTCCTTAGCGTAGCCCCGTTCGGGGTCGTCACCCACCGCCGATTCCATTCTGCCAAAGTGTTCTCCCGGAGGATCTTCTTCCATTTGGTGGGGTCTGCGCAGATTCTTCCCCGTAAGTTTGCTGGGATATCCGCCAAGCCGTCTCGTTTAATTTTATGCCGAAGTAGGTCTTCTTTTAGGAGGAGGTCGAGAGGAATAGCTCCTCCTAAGATCTGCACCGCCTCGTGAGACACAGTTCTGTATGACCTGGTCACTCGAAGCAGGGCCATCCGTTGGATTGTAGCCAACCTGCTCTTCTGTCGGTGCGAGAGATCTCCAATCCAGGCAGGGGCCGCATATCGGAGTATACCAACAACCACAGCATTATAAATGGCTATGGTAGCTGGATATCTAAGGCCCCAAAACGCGCCACCAATGCGACTCAATCCGTTAAGGGCAAGGCTTACCCTACTTCTCAAATAGTCCAAGTGAGGCGTCACATTGAAATTATTCCCTATCCTGATTCCAAGATAGGTGACAACCTCACTCGGAATTATTCTTGTTCCCTGTATAATCATTGATATAGGGTGAGCCCTATCTGTTTTACCTCTCAAGAGGATCGCTTGAGTCTTGGATCCTGCCATCCTCAATTTCTTCCTCTCGCACCATCCTGCTACCAGGTTGGCGCAACGTGCTGCTTCATCTTTCAGTCGGGCCCTGCTATTTGAGGCTACTACAACAGCCAGGTCATCTACGTAAGCTGTAGCGGGGAACCGCTCTTTTTCCAGGACGCCCAGCAACTCGTCGAAGACTAATTTCCACAGGGCAGGACCAAGTACAGAGCCCTGAGGGCAACCTCGCTCCACTGTTTCTTCTACCTCATAGTAGCTCACTTACCTATATAAGAAATATATAGTAAGTGGAAGTATTGCGATCGTGAAAAATTTCGACTTCCGGTTTTCAACGGAAATACACGTTTTGGGGTCCCCTGAGTCCAAATGACCAAGTCCCGCGAAATGGTCTGTGTGTGTGTGTGTGTGTGTGTCTGTGTGTGTGTGTGTGTGTGTGTGTGTGTGTGTGTGTGTGTGTGTGTGTGTGTTTGTGTGTGTGTGTGTGTGTGTGTGTGTGTGTGTGTGTGTGTGTGTGTGTGTGTGTGTGTGTGTGTGTGTGTGAACAGACTAGCTCAAAAATTATAAGCCGTGCGAATCTGAAATTGGGTATTTAGTGTATGCATCTGCCCGTGATGTGACAGCAAAAATTTCATCAAAATTGCTCAAAGGGAGAGGGTACTTTATTTAATAACTTTTTAAGTTTTTTTCGATTTTCTCAAAAACGGCTCTAACGATTTTGATTAAACTGAGTATTTGATCTATTTATATGCCCGAGATATGACTATATAAATTTCATCAAAATTGATCAACCGGAGGGGGGACTTTACTTTATAAATTTTGTATAATTTTCACATGTTTTTTTTTAGTTACTCAAAAACGGTTTTAACGATTTTGATCAAACTGGGTATTTGATCTATTTATATGCCCGAGATATGACTGTATAAATTTCATCAAAATTGATCAACCGGAGGGGGGACTTTACTTAATAAATTTTGTATCATTTTCACGTGTTTTTTTTATTTACTCAAAAGCGATTTTAACGAATTTGATAAAACTGGGTATTTGATCTATTTATATGCCCGAGATATGACTGTATAAATTTCATCAAAATTGATCAACCGGAGGGGGGACTTTACTTAATAAATTTTGTATCATTTTCACGTGTTTTTTTTATTTACTCAAAAGCGATTTTAACGAATTTGATAAAACTGGGTATTTGATCTATTTATATGCCCGAGATATGACTGTATAAATTTCATCAAAATTGATCAACCGGAGGGAGGACTTTACTTAAAAAATTTTGTATCATTCTCACGCGTTTTTTTTATTTACCCAAAAAAGGCTTTAACGATTTTGATCAAACTGGGTATTTGATGTATGTATATGCCAAAGATATGATAGCCAACATTTCATCAAAATTGGTTTAACGGAGGGGGCACTTTATTTCATAACTTTTTAACCAATTTTTATATTTTTTTTCTATTATCTCAAAAACGGCTTTAACGATTTTCATCAAATTCGTGGTGTTTAATGAAAATTAGGTGTTCTTTAATATCAGGTAAGCTTTGTCATTATTGAAATGTTCTGAGGGGGCTTAAATGGGGAAGGGGCCTTTTTTCTTTTCCTATAAAGTACCTTTGTATTTGTTTATATGCAGAAATTATCTGTCTTTGGTTTTGCCTAAAAATAAGAAATGGCTAAATATGAGATATGATAAAAATCAAGGAAACATATGGAGGAGAAAAAAAGAAAAATATTCAGTCAACTCATAAAACTCGTTGAGCTCAAGCGGAGTACGCCTTTAATGACAGACCATTGTTCATAATTAATGCCGTTCTGTTCATTTGAGAAGTGGCAATTAACAAGACGTATCTAATTAACGTATCTAATCTACAAATCTAAGTAAGTTTGTAAGTGAAAGTTGTGTATTGCGCGCACGCACCAGATTTTTTACTTTCACTTACCTATATATGAAATATATAGTAAGGAAAGTATTGCGATCGTGAAGAATTTCGACTTCCGGTTTTTAACTGAAATACACGTTTTGGGGTCCCCTAAGTCCAATTAACCAAGTCCCGCGAAATGGTCTGTGTGTGTGTGTGTGTCTGTGTGTGTGTGTGTGTGTGTGTATGTGAACAGACTAGCTCAAAAACTATAAACCGCACAGACCTGAAATTGGGTATTTGATGTATGTATATGCCCGCGATGTGACAGCAAAAATTTCATCAAAATTGGTCAAACGGAGGGGGTACTTTATTTAAAGAATGTTTTCTAATTTTTAGGTTTTTTTCGATTTTCTCAAAAACGGCTCTATCGATTTTGATTAAACTCGGTATTTGGTGTATGTATATGCCCGCGATGCGACAGTCCAAATTCCATCAAAATTGATTAAATGGAGGGGGCACTTTACTTAATAAATGTTGTCCCATTTTCACGTGTTTTATTTTTTTTATTTACTCCAAAACGGCTTTAACGATTTTGATCAAACTTGGTATTTGATGTATGTATATGACCGAGAACGGACAGCTGAAATTACATCAAAATTGGTTATATGGAGGGGGCACTTTACTTAATAAATGTTGTCTCATTATCACGTGTTTTTTTTTTTTTTTTTTACTCAAAAACGGCTTTAACAATTTTGACCAAACTCGGTACTTGGTGTATGTTTAAGCCCGCGATGTGACAGTCAAAATTTCATCAAAATTGATCAATTGGAAGGGGCACTTTACTTATTACATTTTGTCCTATTTTTACGTGTTTTTTTTTTTTTTTCTTCTCAAAAAGGGCTTTAACGATTTTGATCAAACTGGGTATTTGATGTATGAATATGCCAGCGACGCTACAGCCCAAAGTTCATCAAAATTCGTCAAATGGAGGGGGCACTTTACTTAATAAATTTTGTCCCATTTTCACTTGTTTCATTTTTTTATTTGATCTAAAACGGCTCTAACGATTTTGATCAAATTTGGTATTTAAGTAAAATAAAACTCGACTGTTGATGGAATTAGTCCCTTTCCGTTCCCCGTTTTAAATAAATTAGCAATAATGAATCGAAAAGTGCTGAGAACTACCAAATTTTGCTATACAGATACTTTTTTAACGATAGTATAAACTTATTGAGATATACAAATATAATTATGTACTTAAATGTGTGAAGTTGAGGAATGGCGTTTACATATTATCGAAACACGTCGATTTCTAATCTAAGTAAGTTCGTAAGTGAAAGTTGTGTGTTGCGCGCATCGCATCAGATTTTTTTTAAATATAATTCTGATGAATAAAGGATATAAATATGATAAATAATAATGAATTAGTCGCAGATTGCACATTATCTAAACCTCCCTTATATTGACATAAACTGGTTATCTTGAAATGAAATAACAATGTTCTCAAAGTAGTAGTTGGGTTACGGACACTGGCTTCTGATCATTCGTGAAATTTGAAATAAATGCATTTTTGCAAAGTATTGATTATTTACAGATTTAAAAACAATCGAAATAAAAAAGATAAATAAAAAGCTCTGTTTGTTCGTTGATATGTAGAAATTATTCATAATACAGTTTATATATATAAAATGATTAATTTAAAATTAAACCACTACTGGAGAGGAAAACCAATTAAAACATGTAAGTATTCATGCATCTAATGGTCTATAATCCACGAGGTTGTGGCCTTTTTCGGTTTCTTGCATATAACTACATAACAAAAAGTTTACTTTCTCTTTTTTTTTTTTTTTTTAAAGTATACTAATAAAAATAAAATGAAATATTTGAAGTTGAAATCGGATTAGTTATTTAGCAAAATTCGAAAATCAAAGATCGTTAATTTTTACCATTTTGGTGGAAACTCATGTTCCAATGCCTATAACACGACAATATGTACTCTAAATGAAAAATGTCATAGAAAAAAGTTTTAGGACATTAAATTTGGCATAAAATAAGCCCATTTATTTTAAAATTAACTTATTCTTGCGGAGAGGTACAAATGAAAACGTGAAAGTATTTGTAGTGCTTAATTCCTTCTTGTTGTGAAGCCTAAGGGGATATGATAATATATTCACAGAACTAACTATTTAGCTTATTAGCTTATTTTACTAATAGCTTACTAACTAATAGCTTATTTTATGCTAAATTTAAAGTTCTAAAACTTTTATCTGTAACATTTTTCATTTAGAGTAGATATTGTCGAGTTATAGGCGTTGGAATATGAGTTTATACCAAAATGGTAAAAATTACCGATCTTTGATGTTCGAATTTGGCTAAATAACTAATCCAATTTCAACTTCATTTATTTCATTTCAAGATAACCAGTTTATGTCAATATAAGGGAGGTTTAGATAATGTGCAATCTGCGAATAATTCATTATTATTTATCATATTTATATCCTTTATTCATCAGAATTATATTTAAAAAAAATCTGATGCGATGCGCGCAACACACAACTTTCACTTACGAACTTACTTAGATTAGAAATCGACGTGTTTCGATAATATGTAAACGCCATTCCTCAACTTCACACATTTAAGTACATAATTATATTTGTATATCTCATATCCTTTATTCATGAGATTTATATAAAAAAATAAAAAGGTTATATTAATTATTTCTGTCAATTAAAAACTTGCAGTTACATAGGCTCGATTATACATTCACATTAATAATATCCGAAATCCTAAGTAATTATATCGAGTATGAGAACTGGACGATGAGGCAGAGGACTGGTTGCGCCCGAGTCACTGGTGCCTTTTCGCCGCTAAGGTCCGTTTTCTATAAAACTAGTTGATATATATTGAAATTTGACCACTGATTTTTAAAGAAGAATAATTGCTCCAGATGTTTTATTTCTGGGCGTTTTTCGTTAACGATGACCGTTTAATCACGAATTAACTTGGAATATTAACTTTTACGCGAGTGACTTGAAAAAATTGACTTTAAAGGTATTTTATGTTGTCAAGACTAATTATTTTAGAACGTTTGTTTATTTATTCTGAATCTAGAACTATCTAGCTTTAATAAAGGACCAGTTATGGCGAAATTAAGCATAATGGTGAATGTCAGTAATAAAAAAACTAACTAAAATCAAATTCGTCATTCCGCCATGTTTGAACGCCATTTTGGGTTAGTGCGGCCACTTTTTTTTCTGGGAACATTGACTTTTTCTTAATCTTTTATCACAAGGAACACAACGATAAGCAACTTATAGGGATGTGGAGGGGGTGCACAGTAGGGAGGTCTGGCCCACCTACTAGAAGTCCTCTTCCGCAAGCAATAAGTGTCCGAAGGCCGTGTTGGCCCCGCATATAAGAGAGGTTATATTTTGGAAACGACGGTTATAGGTTTTGTACCATTAATATAAATGAGATTTCATGAAACTATACATGAAATTAGTTGATTATTTACATTTCAACATAATACCATTTTAAGTTATAACTTCCTAGGATTCCTCAGTATTATGATAATGTGTGTAAAATTATAAAAAAATAATGGAAATTAAACAGGGTGTCCCGAATTTAAATGGCAAAACTTCAGGAACTTATAGGGGACCGAAAAACTAAGACAAAAAGTCCTTTAGAGATTTGCTCGTTTTTGCTTAGTTTTAGAGAAAATCGCAAAAAAAGAAACAAAAAAGTTTTCATTTTTATACTTATTTATTTACATTTATATTTATTTGATATTCTTTTTAATGTAAATATTGCTCAAAATGTTGTCCTCTTGCACCAATGCAAGCATTACATCTAGCACTCACTTGATAAATTGCAGCTAAACATTGTTCTGATGATATTTGGTGCACTGCATCTATGATTCGGTCTCTTAATTGCTCTCTTGAGTTGATTGACACCGAATAAACTTCCTGCTTCAAGGTTCCCCATACGAAGAAATCCCTGGGTGCCATATCAGGTGATCTGGGTGGCCAAGGTACTACTCCTCCACGTCCAATCCATCGTTGTGGATAATTTATATCCAGCCAAGCTCGAGCAGCTCTGCTATAATGAGCTGGACATCCATCGAGTTGGAACCACATTTCAATCCGCTGTCGTAAGGGAATGTCATCTAAATAATTAGAAAAGTCGTTCTCCAAAAAATGTGTAAATGTGATCCCATTCAATCTTTTAGGTAAAAAATATGGCCACACCAGTAATCCGTTCCAAATTCCAAGCCAAACGTTAAAAGCAAATTCCTAATGAAACCTATTCTCTCTAATAGCTAAGGGATTTGAAGATGGGAAGAGCCCATACATGATAAATTCTTTGATTAACAATTCCTCCTCTTGTAAAGGTCGCTTCATCGGTCCATATAATTGTTAATGGAAATAAATTATCATCGCGATTTTTTTCAAGAAACCAGTTACTAAAATTCAATCTCTTGACATAATCTTGAGGTAATAAATTCTTAACTTTTTGAAGATGGTATGGGTAGCGATTATCACCTTTCAAAGTTCGCCATATTGCTTGCCGCGATATTCCTAATGCAGCAGATGCTCTTCGGATGCTAATCTCAGGATTGTTATCGAAGTGGCGTTGGACACAATTTCTTCTCCGATAATCTGCTCTTATTGCTGCCTGGAATTGGTTGCCTTCATTACGTATTAAGAATGACCCAATCTCTCGTAGTCTATTAAAAGTTAACGAAAAGACTCTTAGGCACTCTTCTATTTGGAAATCGGCGCGCATACTCCCGCACCGCTTCTAAAGCATTACCGTTACAGACACCATACACAAAAATCATATCAGCGTATTCAACATTAGAATATGTACGCGGCATTGCGGCTGATGCTATTCACACAAAAATATCTGAGTAACTGAATGAAGACTGATTTAGGAATTATAATCCTAGAAGGAAGCCAAAATGTAAACAAATAAAAGAATGTAAAGGATAACATTAATTGTTTACATATCTCACTGCCTAGCCTGACGAACTTTGAAAGGTGATAATCGCTACCTATAACATTTTTGTTTTGTTTCTTTTTTTGCGATATTCTCCAAAACTAAGCAAAAACGAGCAAATCTCTAAAGGACTTTTTGTCTTAGTTTTTCGATCCCCTATAAGTTCCTGAAGTTTTGCCATTTAAATTCGGGACACCCTGTATATATACAAATTAGGTAGTGATATTTTTTTTAATTTCCACTTGCTGGCAAACATCATACATATCATTTCTAAAGGCCTTTTTTTTTTGTCGGTACGCCATAACTACCTAATGACTTCATCAAATTTCATGATTGAGGCATCATTTTTAAAAATATCCTTGACCGCTAAAACGGAAAAATATACAAATAACTCATTTCGCCTTCAATTGCGAGTTATAATCGCAAAACCGCAGTTTTTGCGAGAAAATGGTCGTAGAGGTTTCCAAATGGTGTCAATCTTTTCAAGTTTTCAAGGAGAACATTTTCGGTTACAAACATTTTTTCGATCAAACCCTTCGTTTGCGAGTTGTAAGCGAAAAACTAAAATTCTCAGCGAATATGTTCGAAAGTGTCTTTTATTTCAGTTTGTTGAAAAAAACATTTTTGGTTATATACACTTTTCCGATTATAACCAGCGTTTGCGAGTTACAAGCAAAATCATGCAATTTAAGTCAATAGAATCAGCGCATTCGCTTTTCACGAAACCGATATTAGCCCAGTCAAATGGTAGTTTTGACAAAAAAAAATTAGGGTAGAAGGTTTCTCGACGGATTCTTATGTTTTTCGGTGTGCTCAATCCGAATCTGAAGTTTGTCAACAAAAACAATGACGGCTTCACAGTGAAAATCGAAAAAAAACCCTAAAATTTTCGGACTTTTTTCACATAATCGCTTATAAGTTAAAAAATATGCAACCTAGTGAATTTCTCATTATTTACAAAATTAAAGTAGACACAATTTCCTTCAAAATGCACTGGTCACTTTTAATTTTTGAATGCATGGCACCACCGCTAGAGCGCGCTGAAAAAGAGCAACTTTTTGGCACTTAAGCAAAATGAGAGAAACTCAGCCATAGCTAGCCCCAGAAGCTTTCTTATCGTATTTCCTCCATAAATACGTGTTTTATTCATGTTCTATGGTGGTTAAAAGATTACGGAGCCTTTGAAAAACATTGCCCATGGTGTGATAGGAATTCATAAAGGACCGATCAAGCTGTTTTTGCCTAAGTGCCATAAAGTTGCTCTTTTTCAGCGCGCTCTAGCGGCGGTGTCCTGCACTCAAAAATTAAAAGCGACCATTTCATTTTGAAGGAAATTTTGTCTACTTTAATTTTGTAAATAATGAGAAATTCACTAAGATGCATATTTTTATAACTTATAAGCGATTATGTGAAAAAAGTCCGAAAATTTTAGGGTTTTTTTCGATTTTCACTGTGAAGCCGTCATTGATTTTGTTGGCAAACTTCAGATTCGGATTGAGCACACCGAAAAACATAAGAATCCGTCGAGAAATCTTCTACGTAGAAGGTTTAAGTAGATTCATTAAAATTAATGGAATGTTAAAAACAGAAGAAAATTAAAAACAAAACTACCCCGTAAAGATGTATTATGTTCAATTAATACATACTTATATAATATATCGATTAAATTATTTAGTTCTGGTGCAGTTCACATGTATATAAAAATATATATTTTACACATAGTTAAAAACATATATTTGGCGTATAATACGACTTCGTTCGCTGAGTGAAATAGTCAATTTTTTTAAATTAGTGTGGAAAGAAAACTAAGTACATTAGTGCTGTGGAGTGGAGTGGGGATGCACATCAATAACTATTGATTAATACCTATGTATAAACAACTAAGGTAGCTAAGTTATTATTATGCACTGCTAAGGTCGTGTTTATGTTCACTTAAATAAACTGTACACGCCCGGATTAATTAAAATTTATCTCTTCTTTATATTTCTTCAATATTATATCATCATGAATTATTCATATTATTCATGAATGAATTATTGATATTAATTTTTTATCTACTGTGTCTTGTGTTTGAACTGCATACATACTCGTATTTTGGTCATTTCATGCCACCTAAATTAGACCAGGCCCCTTTGTAAAGCATCAATCTCATCTCGTTTTAAAAGAAGTAGAAGTTCTCCTGAATTTAATATCAGTCCTATTAATAAAAAACTTTTTGTGGAATCTCAAGATATGGCAAGTTCTGGCAATTCCAAAGACGTTTAACAACTACATATGGCCCAATTTATGGAGCGTAAGTGGCAATTGCTTGACACAAAGCTTTCACACTTAGCCACTAAAGAAAATAATCTTAGACTTCATAACGAAATAAATTATTAATTAAAAATAAATATTAAAAAAAGAAAACTTACAATTAAAATCAGATTTAATGGGTGGTATGAATAAAATCTAGGAAAAGCTTTTACTAAGTAAATATTGAGGTTGTGCTAACATGTAAATGAATAAAACAAATGGGATTTGCTAACCCCTAGCAAATGCTTAAAATTTTTGGAAGCTTAGCTTTTGCTGGGGAAATCATATGAATAAACGTTTAGCTCGTTCTAGTTTGTTCTAGGATATGCTCATTTTTTTCTAGCCACCGATTGGGAATGCTAGCATCGCTAGTAAAAGGTCAGTCACAACGCAAACTTCATAGAGAGTGGTGTGATCCTGGTGTTAAATAATAATAATAAAAAGCAACAATCATGGCTATGTTTATGGAACTTAGGCAGCAGAAAGTTTACCGCGAAAGAAGAAGAGTTAGTGACTGTAAAAAATTACTTCGTTTTGAAAGTGAGAGTGTTGACTTTTTTTTGGCAAATGAGTTTTTACCAGAAACGTACGAAACACGAGGTGGTTCCCTCTCTCCTCGTCAAAGGATGGAGATATTTCTTCGCTACATGGGTGATCCTGGATTCCAAACTGGAGTTGGTGAGGACATTGGAGTAGATCAGTCCACAGTATCAAAGAACATTGATTATGTACTGGACAAAATTGTTGAAAAAGCTAATCATTGGATAAAATTTCCAAATACTGTACAGGTAATAAATAATGCAAAGCTTCAATGGCAAAGACGATACTCTCTTCCTACTGTCATCGGTGCATTAGACTGCACCCACATTGAGATAAGAAAACCGACACAATTTGGTGATGAGTATATTAATAGGAAAGGGTACCCCAGCATAAATGTACAGGCCACTTGTGACGCTAATGAATATTTCACAAGCATAAGTGCTGAGTGGCCTGGTAGTGTGCATGATGCTAGAATATGGAGGTGGAGTATCGTCAGAGATGTGATATCACAGTTCAATGGAAATGCTTGTTTGCTCGGGGACTCGGGCTATGGGATATCACCATGGCTCATTACACCATACAAGCCAGCAAGAAATGCTGAGGAAATAAATTTCAATCTCATTCATGCCCGTGAAAGAGTCATAATTGAGAGAATATTTGGCCAGCTTAAGCAAAGATTTCCAATCCTTGGAAATTGTGTACGCTTATCATTAAGAAGAATACCAAAAGTTATACTCTCCTGTGCAGTCCTTCATAATGTAAGCAAGCATCTTAATGACGCGTATGACTATAATGTACAACGAAATGAAGAAATAGAAGAAGCAAGTGACGAAGACCCTGAAGAACACGAGTTTCAAGAAGAAATCAATGATACGAAACGAAGAGGAGAAGCAAAGCGGCGGGAAATGCTAGATTTCATTTGATTATGTGTGTGTGTAAATATATTGTTATATTGTTAGGTTAATTTGAGGAATATATAGTGCATTGTAATATAATTATAGTCTTATGTCCACAGCAAAAATACAGGAAAGGAATAAAGTCTTTATTACTAACTTTATTACTAGCACAATCCCCCCCCCCCCACACACACACACACTCAAGCAGCAGATACATCAGAAGCTCACACCGTTGCAGATATTCACACACTAAATACGCACACACAACACACACACACACACACACACAGCATTATTTAATTTAATTTAATTTTTTTTATATTTTTTTTTTATTATTATTATTATTATTATTATTTTTTTTTTTTGGAGGGGTTGTGATTGGGATCAGGAAAGGTCAAAAGATCCAAACATTTATTTATTTAATTGTAAACTTAAAGTTCTATAGGTTTTCAAATACAAGGTATTCTCCTAATTCAATTAAATCAACTTGAACTGATTTATCAGCATAATGTTTATTTTTTTCCTCCTCTATTTTTTCTATTTGAGCTTTTTGGATTTTAAATTGCTGCAACAAAACAGCTCTTTGAAGCTCAGGTAGCGTAAGTGATGATGTTTCTTCACATTCAAGTTCACTTAAAATAGGTCATTTTCATCGGATAAGGATATTTCAGAAGTACAAGTAGGTACCTTTTCATTTGAAGCTGTTTCAACAGCATTCTTACTCCTTACTCCCGCTGACAGGCCGCAAGATATTTTATTTAATACCGGGTTATTCTCTGCATCCATCACTTCCAAGATTACCTTTTCCCAGTCCTTTAAAACAACTTTTTTGTTTCCAGTGGCCCTAATGTCTGTTTTCTTTTTTACTGATGTTTTCATATAGCTTAAAAGTTTTTTTCAATTGTGACAGTAATACTCTCTGCCCACTCACTTTTGAGAACTCTTCTACTAACGTTTCCCAAGCTTTCTTCTTTGAACTTATAACTGCCGGTATTTGGAACTTGTCAAGAACAACGGGGTATTTTTGAACTAGCTACACCAGGAGATCCCTATCAAGTTGTTTTTCATCATTTGGTAAATGAACTTCTTCATCTAAATACATCATAGATGTTGCTATGACAAGAGACCGTACACACACTGGAGAGAGAAAGCAACAACATCCTGAGCTAAAGCATGTTCATTCCTGTCAGGAAAAGCATAGGGAGAGGTCTAGCTATTGCTAGGGGCTAAAAATTCCTCCATACTTAGCTTTTGCTAAGAATTTTTGGACAGATCTTAGATCAATCTAAGCTAAGCTAGGAAAAGTTTATTCATATTGATTTTTAACCGACTTCGAAAGAGGAGGTTACTCAATTCGATACGTATGTGCCTTTTTTTTTTTTTTTTATTTTTTTTTTTTTTTCTATGTATGTCCACCGATTACTCCGAGATGGGTGGACCAATTGGAACGAAACCTTTTGCATCTTGTAGAGTATTTTCCCAAAGTGGTCCCATTTAATTCTTTTTTGGGTTCTTAATTTATTTAATAAGTTATCGGGAAAAAACTTGAAAATAATTATTCAATTATCGCTTAAAATATTTACTTATTGGAAAAACATATGGCATATATAACATAAGGTATGCTCCAACAAACAATTAAAACACGTTAATAACTAACAAACTGCTTATGCACTTTCCTCATTTTTTTATTCTAACTTTGATTGGTTGATTTTAAGCAATGCTTAATAATGTTTCAATGTTCGATGAATCGGTTGGAAAAGCCAACCAATCAAATTCAGAATCAGAAGAGTAGGGGGAAAACATGAGTAGTCTGTTGTTAGCTATTGACGTGTTTCAGGTTCTTGTTGAAACAAACCTTATACATAACCTTAGATAAATTTTCAACAATAGATTTAAATAAAGATATTCTGGATACTTTTGTTATGTTATCCGGATTACTATTATCGGTTTTTAGTTTTGTTTCTGCAAATGTTGAAGCGTATGATGAAAATGGCTTGATTATGAGAAAGAAATAACTATTATCTAAGTTCAAATGTGGTTCGAAAATGCAATAGATACGTTCTGAAATTTCATATATAATGGGTAATTGTATGATTTTGTACTTTACGTTATGATCACGTCCCTAGTTTGTGGCACTTAGGATATGCTATTTTCTATATAGTCTCTATAGTGTGCCTATGTGTTAGTATCAATCCTTTCCTATGTAATAACTGAAATGTAGCAGAATAAATCTTTACTTAAGAGCCAGATTGTGTTTTCAATTTTTATGGATTTTGAAGTCTTGATCGATCTTTATTAAATCGAAAGAAATTTAAATATTCTATGAAGGTTGCCAAGACTTTCAAAAGTCAAAACCTCATTAAGTGTTTGCGTTTCCTGAAAGGATGAGGGCTCTTTTCAGGACCTAAGTATAGTGTTGAATGAATGCATTTTATTGAAACAGATATGATAATGGACTTAAAACAGTCTGGGTTAGATGTGTTAATGGGTTCTCCGCATTCGAGGAGGCCATGCACTCAAGTACCGCACTAACTAACGTGCATTATATTCCCCTATAAATGAATATTTTCATAGGAAACATTCTCCCAGTAGTAGTGTAATAATAATTAAATCGTCTTTACAGACATTTAAAAAAGAAATTAAAATTTCAATGTTTGCCAATGTTCATCCATCAATAAAACTAACGGCAAATTAAAGTTAATATCTCTCAAAAAAACAACCACATTGTATGAAAGTCCACGCAGCAAAAATATAGCAGCCATAAAAATGTTTGCTGTCAAAAAGGCTACTCCGCTAGAAATGAAACTGCAGTGTTTTCTACAAGCTCATTTTCTGAATAATTGTTTATTAAGAAGGATATTATTCGTACCATTTCGCTCTCAATTTTAGTCAACAATTCATCGAAAGGGATGACGAACATAATTGACTCGACCAAGAAATATTATTGAATTAAACCAGTAGTATAATATCGAGAACAATAATATCATTCGTAATAATAAACTAACCATAAAATGACTCCTAAAACGCTGTCGCTTCTATCCTAGAGGCTGCCCCCGTTTTGATAACCATCAATTTTATGGCTGCCCCTTATTTGCTGCGAGTACTTCTATCCAATGATGTTGTTTCTGGAAATTCAATTTAGTTTAATTACTACTTTACAACGATAAATTTAAAGAAAGAAATATAAAAGGTCCCTACCGGAGCAGTATACCTCATCGCATTAGTTTTCAAAAGAATACTCAAGCGATCATAATTCAAAAATTAGGGTCCAATTTATTATTATTTTATAGGCCATATAAACATCTTCATAATATCATCGTGTATATTCGAAATACGGCCAAAATCTCGGATGTTCAGTGACGTACCTACATCATCTTGGAATACATCTAATCAAAGTAGGCAGGGTGTTGAAAGGAGTGTAATGCACGACTTGATTTTCCGCGCGTATTCATAAAATTGAAAAGGTGACTCTTAATGTAATTATAATATAAAGGCCCGGGATAGACGAATGTGGTAGAGCGCTACCTGGGTTGACTTTTATTTCGCGACGGACCCACGGAATAAATCTCGTCCTTCCCTCCTAGATAGAACAACCAACCAATGAACCAAACTCTCCTGTAGAGTCCGAAGAGGAGTACCAAATAATTTGGTTTTTGTTTTGTAATTATTACAAAAAAAAAAAAAAAAAAAAAAAAAAGTACTTCGAAAACAAGAAATCAGTTCAAAATACACTTAAAATCTGTATAAAAAAAACACTTAGATTTTTTTTATTAATTAACTTATTGCTTTCAATAAATTATCTCCCGCCACTAAAAAGTATGAAATAAAAAAGATTTTATAAAAAAAAAATTAAACCGACTTCGAAAACTAGGAAACAGTAAAAATAAATGCACTAAAAAGTATGAAATAATTACCTTCTGATTTTTATGAATACACGGCAAAATCGGTAATGATATAAAAAGTGGGAAAATGCAATAAAACGAAAAAATAATTTTGATTTGTACGATTACACACTAACTCTTAATAAAAAGTATTAAGTTGAAATATTAAATACCATATTTAATACATCACAATCTTTTCGGAGGCGGCGCAAAATTTAAAATTGTTAACCCTAAATATTATGAAAAATCTATCGATTTTCTATTTTGCGCCGCCTCCGAAAATATTGTGATGTATTAAACATGGTATTTAATACTTCAACTTAATACTTTTTATTAAGAGTTAGTGTGTAATCGTACAAATCAAAATTATTTTTTCGTTTTATTGCATTTTCCCACTTTTTATACCATTACCGATTTTGCCGTGTATTCATAAAAATCAGAAGGTAATTATTTCATACTTTTTAGTGCATTTATTTTTACTGTTTCCTAGTTTTCGAAGTCGGTTTAATTTTTTTTTTATAAAATCTTTTGTATAGCATTTTCTAAAACTGCTTAGAATGATCTAACTTAGCTTTTGCTTGTTTTATTCATACCACCCAATGGCTATCAAGAGTGCGAGAATCAACACTGAGGATCTTGTGGATAATTTAGATAATAAAAATCGGCTAATAATTTAATTTTTAAAGGTCTAAAATATAACACGCAAGATAACTCCTGTGAAGTTATTATTGATTTTCGCTACGAAATAATAGAAGTAAATTGTTCTTAATTTGAAAAGAAATTAGACGTTTAAATAATAACATTAAAGCAACAGTTAGTGTGGATCGTCTCATTTTATCAGTGGCGGATCCAGGGATGGGGGCTTTGGAGGCTGCAGCTCCTCCCTTTAGGACTGCAGCCCCCCTCTTTACGATGGGCTGGATCCGCCCATGCATTTTATTGAATCAAAGATTTACTTGGTATGAAAATGTTGGTTTGATGCTTGGAAATGAGGATGGTTTAAAGAGTTTGAACGAATTAGTTGGCTCTGATATATCTAATTTTGTATCTGCTGTTCGGACTAATTCTCTACCACGTGATTATTTTTCATTGAACAGAGCCTTGACTAAAAAAGTTACGGCTACATCATCTTCACCTAATGCTCACCATGGATGAAACAGGACAGTCTACCGTCAGAACATTTACCATTCACGGCTTTTCTTCCGTTAAAAATATTTCATTTATCGTGTATAATGTAGCTAGTTTAAAAATAAAATTACCCAACTAGTTCTTTTTTTACAATTTCTCAAGAAGTATGACGTTTATGTGTAATTAGAAACATTTATAGATAGTAAATTTGATTATTACAGTAAATTTTTTTATGGATACTGTTTAAGTTGGATTTCTCCTACAAAACAAGCTCGTTTTGGTCATACAATGGGTGGTACATTGTATGCAATCTGATCTAATTTACCTAAAGTTCAGGTTAAATTTCTTGATATTGATGTCAAGGTGATTTATATTAAAAGTCAAATTGAGTTTTACATGTTGCCCGTATTGTTGAATGGTAACTCCTGGGACTCAGACTTTTGTAAATTAGAAAACTTTCTTGCAGAACATTCACAAATTAAATTTGTGTTAGCCGGTGACTGCAATGCTAGAATAGCAGCTTCTCAGTCTTTTCCCACTGATATAATTTTAAATAATCCGACCTGTAATTTGTTTAGGAGGTCTAAGGATCAGGTTATTAATGGTTATAAATCGATTCAATAGAACCTTTCCTCTGACTCAATTTAATTATGTTTACGCCAAAGAAATTTGCAAGCCAGGGTGCTAAATAAGAAACAACAAAAATGTTTCATAAAAATATTATAAAACATTTATTAAAAAAAAGGGAATTTAAAACAACACAATAAATCAGAAAAGAAAAGAATGGGGCCGGGATAGCCGAGCGTGTAGGAGCGCGACCCGTTGTTGCACGCTCGAGCCGAACGGCGGCGGTTCGAATCCGCCCTGGGAGGGTTGACTTTTATTTCGTGGAGGCCCCACGGAATAAATCTCGACCCTCCCACCATGGTTAGAATAGGTTGGTTACACCTAGAGTAACCCCCCGTATGCCACACATGGCCAGGTAGGGGTAACGAAAAAAAAAAAAAAAAAAAAAAAAAAAAATCAGAAAAGAATAACTACAGTTTTTAAAAAATTAACGAAATAAATAAAAAAAAATGAATAATGAAAATTTAAGTAATTAAATGAAATTATTAACCATTGTGTATTTAAAAATAAGAAAAAGAAAATATCTACTAGAATATATTCAAAGAAACAAAAAATCCTTGTAAGTTTCTTATTAAACTAAATTATTATACGTTTAGAAAAAGTAAAATAAAAAATAATTTATTTTTTGAAGAGAAAAGATTTGGGAGACGAACCCGGGTCTTCCGCGTGACATGCGCGGTATGCTAACCACTGCACCACGGAGCTCGCTTCCAAGCGGTGCCTAATCATTCCTCTTCACTGACACCTCTCCCTAGATCTCGGAAGTTTTGCGAGTATTTGGGCACCTCTCGACGAACGTCAATTTTTACTTTCACTTACCTATATATGAAATATATAGTAAGTGGAAGTATTGCGATCGTGAAAAATTTCGACTTCCGGTTTTCAACGGAAATACACGTTTTGGGGTCCCCTGAGTCGAAATGACCAAGTCCCGCGAAATGGTCTGTGTGTGTGTGTGTGAACAGACTAGCTCAAAAACTATAAACCGTGCGATCCTGAAATTGGGTATTTAGTGTAAGTATATGCCCGCGATGTGACAGCATAAATTTCATCAAAATTACTTAAAGGGAGGGGGTAATTTACTTAATAACTTTTTGGGGTTTTTTCGATTTTCTCAAAAACGGCTCTAACGATTTTGATTAAACTGAGTATTTGATCTATGTATATGCCCGAGATATGACTGTAAAAATTTCATCAAAATTGATTAACCGGAGGGGGGACTTTACTTAATAAATTTTGTAACACTTTCACGTGTTTTTTTTATTTACTCAAAAAAGGCTTTAACGATTTTGATCAAACTGGGTATTTGATGTATGCATAAGCCAAAGATGTGATAGCCAACATTTCACCAAAATTGACCAACCGGAGGGGGGACTTTACTTAATAAATTTTGTATCATTTTCACGTGTTTTTTTTTATTTACTCAAAAACGGCTTTAAAGATTTTGATCAAACTGGGTATTTGATGTATTTATATGCCAAAGATGTGATAGCTAACATTTCATCAAAATTGGTCTAACGAAGGGGACCACAACAACGCATTAATTTCTAATCTAAGTAAGTTGGTAAGTGAAAGTTGTGTGTTGCGCGCACGCACCAGATTTTTTCAAATTATTTTATAGATTTGGCACCGCTTAAAAGCGAGCTCCGTGGTGCAGTGGTTAGCATGTCACGCGGAAGACCCGGGTTCGACTCCCAAATCTTTTCTCTTCAAAAAATAAATTATTTTAAATAATTTAAAAAAAGGTGGTTACCCGTAATAATGATTAAATTAATATAAAATAAAAAATATTATATTCTTGTTATGACTGCTAATATTATTAAAATTAAACTATTAACAGGTATGCTGGAATTAACAAACAATATTTAAACAAAAATTTGTTCCTTGGCTTAAGAATTATGTAACTTAAATTGTCCATTGAGCTTGAAAACTCTCAAAATTACGCACTATAAGTTATTACAGTCCATCCACTATGGTAACCGGGTTTTTCGGAAATTGTAGAACCAGTGGGGCTGATCCTTGACCTCGAGATGAGCAAATGTGGCCTAGGCAAAATATACTGTGATGGCTTGAATTAGAGTATAAAAAAGACTTCTCACCATGGCAAGAGCTCCTACCCTCTTCAAAAAGTCCATTCTCGCATCTAGTAATGCACCGTAATATCCTGATGAGGACAAGTTGGCGTATTTTCCAAAAAATCGTGTTACAGCTCGACGACGAGTAAGTCCCTCTTCTGGCTGCTTAATAATACCATAATAGTGGGCTGTTTACGTGCGTACATAAACAGTTATACTGTTTATAATTTAAATAAATATGCACTAAATTAATTTTACATTCTAATTTAACAAAAAATTAAATAGTTTACATCAAATTATAATATTAATCGAAAATTTATCATTCTATGGGGCTCGAACAATGGTAGAGGTTACAAATTACTCGGATTATGTGATAATTATGATAGTATTATTTTAAATGGTCGTTTTAATGATGTAGAAGGGGAATTCACTTTTATTAATAGTTTAGGTAAATCTGTAATTGACTTCATTTGCTTCCCAGTTGATTATATATATTGTATTGTTGATTTCATAATTTTGCCAGAACCTTTTTCTAATTACCTTTCTCTTTTTTGTGAAATCTCATTTATTTACACTTTACAATATAATGTTTTACCACTTATGCCTCAGTTAGTTTGGTTAGATAAATATACAAATGTTTATAAAAATTCTTTGAAACTGGCTACTGAAACCTTTTCTTATCTCCCCTCCGATTCTCAATTCATAAATATTTTAGTTAATTGTATTAGGCGATCTTCTCTCTCACCTAGTAAATGTTCTCAATATGTTAGAAATACACGATGAAACGATTGGTTTGATGGTCAATGCCTTCGTGCAAGAAATAAATCATTTGCATTATTAAATCTTTTTCGTTGATCTAGATCTATTTTTGTCAAACATAATTATTTAGAAGCAAATAGGAATTATAAGGAGTTATACTTAAAAAAAAAAAAGAGTATCTTTATGCTGTAGTTGAGAGATTTAAACGTGTAAGAGACTCGAAGGAATTTTGGCACATAACTAATCATTTTAATAGAAAACATTTATTAGCAGTAATATTGATCTTTCCAAATTAGTCCATCATTTTCAAAACTTACTCAATCCTTCCGTAAATGATTTAGTACTTTATGCAGAACCAATTATATATTCTATCACTCTTGATCTCCCCTTTGACATAAGTGAACTGCAGTCGGTAATACGAGTAAGTACTCTACAAAACAATAAGGCCCCAGGTATGGATAGTGCATCATACGAATTCTATAAGCATGTTCCAGATATATTCTTGGTTAAACTTTTGTCTCTTTTTAATCAAATTTATCAAACCGGCAACACTCCAGACCCCGTTAGCAGATCTATTCTATTTCTTCTTTTTAAACGCGGCGACATCAATGGTGTGCAAAATTTATGGGGGTATATCCTGTTTAGATGCATCTGCAAAAATTTATACAGGTCTTCTACAACGATTAGAAAATTTCGTTATAGAAAATGATATCCTCAGTCAATTCCAAACAGATGGATACTCCACTATCGATAATTTGTCCTCTTAAAGATTATCAAACTTAAACTGCTCAAGAAAGGGTGGTGAGTACCTACAAATATTTGGGGGTTACATTATGTTCCCGCCTTTCTCTCATGTACCATTTGAAAGATCGCATATCGGCTGCTAAAATGGGTCTTAACAGAAATTGGTCAAGTTTTATTTCTCATGATCTACCCGAGAAAAAGAGCATATTGAAGTAGGTCTATCTATTCTGATACAACAAGAAGGGCCCGAAGCAATCATCATCAGGAATAGAGGAGGAAGTAAGGTTAGAAACAAGTGGATTCGGATAGGAATGGATTTTATTATGAAGGTTTTCTATTATTCTTGACTTACAAAGTCCTGACGAAGATCCACATGTCTGGATCGAAACGTACGCTGTCGAAGTAAAGAAAAAGTTTGAAAATCCTGTTTATTCATCATCCTAATCAAGAAGAAAGCAGTCAACCATTCCGCACCTCACAACTTGATATCTAACTATAATGGAGCTGGAAGGAAAAGACCTTTCTGAAGAGGGAGCTGCTATCTAGATGGCACCAAATGGGACGCCACTAACCGACCGCGCAGCACAGTATTCTGCTTTCACTGGGCCACGAAAGTGCTGCCTTGACTAAACTTCTCGATATGCATTACAAGACGACTCTTGTTATTAGAACAGTACCTATATTATTAAACTTTTTACAAAAAGTTAATCATTCATTGTTTGATTAATTCATTCTTTTATACCGATTTGAGAAAATAATTCTGCCTAGAAATCCCTCCATGATTAATAATATAATTAAATATAAGTTCGTAAAAACGTTTGAATTTTGAAAAATTATATTCTCACAAAAAATTAAAATTAGTTTAAGTGGTGGTTATCGCCTCAAGACATCTAAAAGCTGAAATTGTTTGATAATCATACTTGCAGAATTTTATTATAATTGTTAGAGGCTAGCTGGCTAACGCTTTGGAAAATGTGTGTCCCTGAAAAATATGATAAGTGCTTTTTACTAAACTCACTATTAATCCCTCCGCCATCTAACCTTACCCCCTTAATTAGAGAAGGCCTAAAAGTTGAAATACACTTGCAAGAGGCTGATAGTAATAAATCGGTTTTTAAAACGTTTTCAACGATATATTTTGAATGGGAATCAATGGAGGTGGTTTATATTGTAATACCAATGCGTGTTTCAATAATTTTATTAACTTAAAATTATTACCTAACAATTTCAAAGAAATAATTACAACTCCAATTAGTAAATACCAAGTAAAGCAGTAAATACCAGTGACTCAAAAGTAACCATATTCCTCGATGTTCAAGGCAATATTAATCTCTAATGGACCAACCCTGAAAGGTCTAGATCATTCCAAAACATGTGATAAAGAACAAAAAGAAGAAGAAAGTAATTTTTATTTTGAGACATCTAGACCCCCTAAAGATAACAATACATGTACAGAGTTCGAGAGTTCTTCCTAGTTAAAAAAAGAAAAATTGTGATACAAATTAAAGAAACAAAATAAAAGAAATTAAAGCAAATTTCACTATTTTACATAGATAGGTAGATAGGTAGCTTGAAGATTAAGAGGTAGGAAAATAATTGGGTTTTAAAAGAAGTAAGGTATGAATTTTAAGGACAGAAATGGGTAAGGAATTCCAAAAGGAGGCACCACGGATTATGAAACATAAAATGTGCTATAAAGATTAGCACAGGAAGGAAGAAATATTGCAGAAATATTGAAGCAGCTTAATTTTTCTATACTAGTGCGGGAAATTTTTTTTAGAATCCGAATAGTATAACTTTTTCTACTCCAATCATATAATGAAATCGGCCTTTAAGACAGTTTTCGCACTTAGAATAAAAATACTTTTCATTATGTTCTTTCTATATAAATAAAGTAAAGTCAATATTTCTACTAATATTATCATGTCATAGGTAAGTATTCATAGTCAGGTTACAATTAAAAGGCGCCAGATTTAATTACACCATGGGCGTCCGCAGGGGGGAGGGGAGGGCAGCTAGCACAAAAACTACAAATTAAATAAATTCGTATTAATTTGCTATATTTATTAGCCCGGTTTCACCCGAGGAATAAACGTGAACAATTCAATAAACAAAAATAGCACTAATGGATTATTATTCTAAAGTTTTAGGAAATACTACATTTTTAGTTTTACCCTCTGCGGCATATATAATTAGGTCTTTAGGTGAACCTACTCTAGAGCATGCAACGTAAAGCTGACCATGAGAAAAACATAGGGCTTCCAAAAAACGATTTTTATAATAATAAGGAATATACCCAGAGATAGGCTTAAGTTATGCAATTTTAATATGGACATGTGTTCGCACCTGGTATGAAAGGACCACTCAGCGGAATTTGGAGAATTTAGGACAAACGATATGGATTTCTAGAAAGAAAAAAAAAAACAAACATTTAATCTTTATTTATACAGAAGACTATATAAAAACTTTTTTTACTGTTAAATATCAATAAGTTTTATTTGAACAATTAATTGGGCCTTACAAGAAAAACCCTGGAGGAATTTTACCTGCCAGCCCCTCAGATGAAATCCTGAGGAGACCCTCGAATTACATCTTAATTTTTCGTTCTTTGTACGAAAGTGCAAGTTGTATTTTGAACAGCTAAAACGAGCAGTTTATTTATATACGCGTATTTTTTTAAGTGTTCACAGCTAGTACGAAAAGAAAACTTTCTGTACTTAAAATATATAACGAAAACACCGTTATCAATGCAGTTTGATGAAGACACCTGTTTTAGCTTACTTCTTGCGAAGGCTTTTGTGTTTTTTGTGAAATTACTGAATGAAAAACTTTTGTGTGTGTGTGAAAAACTACAATGACTCTATCACTGACCTTCTTACATAAGTTTATATTTAATATCAACTTTGCCAAGTACCTGCCTACCTACATAGCTATTTTTAACTTGCCCACTAAAACCGCGAACATATATTTATTATTTAACTCCATAATGTTGCATCATATGGTACAGTCTTTAAAATAAATGGGGATTCAATTTCTCATGGAATGGCTTATTTAAACTTAACCGGCTAAGCCGTTTAGCCAAAATGGATCATCAAAGACCAACATTTATATGATTTCATCGGAGAAATTATTAAGGTCATCTTCCAAGGTACACAGAGAAAATACGGCCTCTACAAATAAAACTCCTTACAGATAAAAATTGTATAGCACAATATTTAGCCTCCTATGACTCACTTAGCGTAAAATCTATTAAATCGTTTAGCCAAAATAATCATCGCAGTTCGACCCTCATTGTCTAATATCTGCAAGACGAAAATGTCTGCTGCATCAATTACGCGCTAAAAAGGTAAAACTAAAAAAAAGCTAAACATTTCACGGTTTTTAGACCACGGAAACTTTTCCAAAATTTAAAATAGAAATTTTGCTGGAAAACATCGTTTTTGCATGCTCCCTTACTTCCTTTCTGATTTGAGGAAGTCGCAGCGCAGCTTGACTTGTAGGCTATGCGTCGCTAGTGTCGATTAGACTCCACACCACGCTCATTATCCTATGTTTATTGTATTCCGGGGGCGAATTTTGGGTATTCTGAGGTATGCGTCCACTGTCTGGTACCCTAACCTTTCACGCCGACAGAAAAGCAGGTTGGCAACCATCCAGCGAACGGCGCTGTTGCGAGCTACACGAACGTATCGGAGTGAGTCTCACGAGGCGGTGCAGAATTTAGCGGTACCTCTCGACCTCCTCCAGCGGGAAGACCTTTTGAAACACACTTACAAGAGCGAAGGATCTGCAGGCATGCCAGGAAATCTTAAGGTGAGAATAGATGAAACCCCAAGGAAATGGAGGAGCATATTAATGGAGGATACAATTGAGGAGTGGAACCGACGGTGGGTGACAAGCCTGAATGGATCTACTTCAAGGAAGTACTTCCCCACCGTCCAGTCTCGCTTGGAAGCCAAATGGGTCCTCCCAGATTACTGGCTCTCTCAATTTCTCACAGGGCATGGGGGCATTTCGGGCCAAGCTCCATAGCCAAGGGATTGACGTTGACCCCCTGTGTCCTACCTGCGGTATACCGGAAACTGCAGAGCACGTCCTGTTGACTGCACCGCCTTCGCGGCTCTGAGGGATAAGTTGCTTCGTGAAACCGGACTCTACGTTCTCACAGAATCCGATTTCCCCCAGCTAGTATCGGAAAATAACTATAAGCATCCCAAAGAATTCGTCTAAGGATGGAAGACTGCACTCGGCCCTGCCCACTTCAATCTTGGACGAGGGAGACCGGCCGTGCCTAGAAGCTAACCGGACTGAGCAAATGAAGCCTACCGGCCTAAAGGTCAAAACATTTTTGTTTTTATAGCAGCAGTGGGATGCTATGCAGACCTGCCTAATATCCAACTTCTGCAACAACCCGTATTGCCTCAAGAGGCAGGGTAGGGTGAAAATAAATAAATAAAAAATATTCCGAGCTAACGATAAAGCGATGTCGATTCGCCAGGTCTCTCACTTTCTCCCTCAACCAGTGGCTGATTAACACCTTCAAACGTCCAGTCCAGAGCCCCCCCCCCCCACAGATGTCCACTCGTTCCACAGATGTCACTGTTGCCTCAAGAACCACAGAAGTTATCGGCTGTAAAGTACCCTTCATAACGGTAATCGGGTACTCAAGCAAGAACGTTCCAAGTCCTCGGCTACAAAAAAAAAGTTCCTCCCCACTGGCGTTGCCGACAAAAAGTTCCAACAAAAAGTCTAGAACTCCTTTCAATGCAACAGACAAAGTCACATGATTTTGTTTAACGTTGCTATATTTAGCGCTGTAGTTCTGAATATAATTTATTCTCACGAAATAATAAAATGGTATTTCCTATTTAATTATATAGTTCTTATTAAAGGATTTTGGATTATATAGTTGTTCCCCCGACCAGTCGGGTGGAACCAGCCTACTTCATTCTGTTAGTGGAGGACCCAGTCTGGCCTCGGAGGCAAGGGCCAGAGATTTGAATCGATCAGCACTACCTTCCTCGATAATTCTTCTCCCAATGATGCTCAGTTAATTACCTCATTAGCCACACATTACAGACAGTATAGCGCTCTCATTACTGGCCGAAATGCTTGGCTAGTAAAAGGTACTTTATAGGAAGAAAATTTTCAAAGACATTTAAGCGCCATCAGATGATAAAAATAAATAAAAATGAATGATGATAAAACCCACCTGATATGAAAGAATACTTGTTTCTAATTAAACATGACGAGTTTAATCAAATTGGTAAAGCCATTTTCGATAAAAACGTAAAAATGTGATAAAATTTACGTGACTACGTGATACACTTTAAATTATTTAACTGTTAAAACATACATTCTTTCAATTTCATATGATGCTGTAATCCTAATTGGCAATGAGTGACATAATCACATTAAGTTACGCAATATCCTACTGCTACCCGAAATGTCATGCCAGTTATATAGGCGCGGCAGAAGAGTAAACTTATATCACAATTAGCATAAAATAATATACAGAAAATAAAGGTAAAAAAATAATCAGATTATCGGCAGATGATGCAGGAATATTTTGAATCGATCAGCACTACCTTCCTCGATAACTCTTCTCCCAATAATGCTCAGTTAATTACCTCATTAGCCACACATTACAGACAGTATAGCGTTCTCATTACTGGCCGAAATGCTTGGCTAGTAAAAGGGCTCTTTCTCTTATTCCAACAGAGTAAGTTTTTTACAAGAATATATATACCGTAGAAGAATGCACATTCTATTTAATTTTTTAATAGATAGACAAAAATTTTTTTTTCTTCTTAAACCCTTCTTCGTTTTTTTTGTTTTTTTAATGACGGGCGGACATGTGGCACAACTATATTGTTATAGAAACTCTTTTACTGCACAGGGTGCATTTTAAGAGTGTTATGTGTTAGGAGTGTTAGGTGTCAGACACTCCTGACTTCTACCATCTTGTAGAATGGGGCTTACCAGTTTTGTTTAGTCAGTTTGGTGAAGTAGCAGTTTCTAAGTTAAGTTAGTCTAATCTGAGGCTGTCTATATGTTTGCCACCACTGTGGTCGTCCGGTTGGTGTGAGTGTTTGAAATAGCGGATTGTTAACAAAATAATCTAAAAAAATAGTTTTAAACCCCCTTAGAAGGGAAGGGGCGGTTAGTCTCGAGCCTTGGCTCTAGGGGGAGGTGGCCCCGCACCAAGGAATTCAGTGTTGTGGACTGTACAACAATATTAAAGCTATGCTACATAAATTTCAGGTTTCAAATAAAAAATTAAGTTTACTTTAAAATATTAAGTATTGTTTTTTTTTTTAAAAATAAATATTACTTTCATCAGATTTTAAATTTTTTAATATTTATATTCTGTTGAATATGTGTTCGTCTTCTTTTCCATTTCTAACTTCAGTTAGTAAAAATTTTCATAAACAAAAAGTTATATAAACTTAATTTCTGAATAATCTTCTATTGCCAAGTAAGTATACATTTTTTCAATAAACCGAAATTCACCCATTATTATTGTACTACGGTATTATTGTTTTTGTATTATTATGAACAAATAAACTGATTGTGCATAATAACGGATCTACGGTGTTGAAACCTCTATTGTTCAGTTAATGTTTGCTTCAAGCGATTAATAATTCGTGAATTCCTCAGCTAGATTGTTGTTTTCATGAGACTGACATATTTTTTTCATTTAGTAGATGTTTACTATTTTCACCAAGATTGGCGATTGGTCCCACTGTGCGCCCTAGCGTGGTAGTAGCGGCGTCATTTTTCTTATCTTGGCTATAAATATTATAAACATGTCCATGTTAAACTAATGCTAAAGGAGCGAATATGCATAGGTTTTTAGTTGCACATTCGTTACTTTAGCATGGTGACGAAGCACAGTGTCACGAGCAGTGTTCAAAAATCATAAAATTGAAGTTTGAAAAAAAGATTAATGTGGGTTAATATAAAAATTAGAATCTTAGAACAGTAAGAAAACATCAGAATTCCATTATAAAAACTAAGGATTAAAGCTTAGGATTAACTTGAAGTATGGAAAAAAATACAAAGAATAAAACTGGTTCGGTTAGTAAATAATTACTTTGGCTATTACTGTCTTATTACAGAAACATTATCATTCTTTTTTTTACCTGTTAAAGTGTAAGTCTTAATTGAATTGTTCAGTGACTAATCTTGACCAAAAGTGCGAAAATGGGTAAAGATTATAATAATAAAGGCTTAACGAACCCGATTTCCAAATATTCTCTCTTCGCCAAATATTAGAGAAAAAATTAGAATATAACGGTATCGTACATCAGCTTTTTATCGATTTCAAAAAGGCATATGACTCTATTAACCGCCAAAAGTTGTATAACATTCTGGTTGAGCAGGGAATACCAAAAAAATTAGTAAACTTAGTAAAAATGTGTATGACTGAAACGTTCAATAAAGTTAGAATCGGTAATTATTTTTCTGAGAAGTTCGAGGTCCGCTCTGGTTTGAAACAAGGAGATTCTCTCTCACCTGTTTTATTTAATTTAGCGCTGGAATATGCCATTAGGGAGGTGACACGTACCGGAAAGGGTTTGAATTTGGGAGGGGAATATACCCGTGCTCGGATATGCCGATGATTTGGTATTGCTTCGGGAGGACGTGGAAACCATAGAAATGAACACAAAAACGTTGATGAAAGCCGGACAAGAACTTGGACTGAAAATGAATACGGATAAGGCAAAATATATGGTTAGTCGTAGAAGTGGTGAGGATTTCGCTGATATCAGTGTAGGGGGGAATACGTTTGAACAGGTAGAGAAATTTAGATATTTAGGGGCGATGGTAACTAGAAAAAACGAAATCGATGAGGAAATTAAGGCTAGATTAAAAGCCGGTAATGCTTGCTACTTTTCAGTCGCGAAATTGCTTAGCTCCCGCCTTCTGTCCCAAAACTTAAAAATTAGGATTTACAAAACTATTATTCTTCCAACGGTCGTTTACGGATGCGAAACTTGGCCGCTGACATTGAGGGATGAGCAACGGCTTAGAGTTTTTGAAAATAAAGTACTGCGTAGAATATTTGGACCGAAGAGGGATGAAATAACGGGAGAATTTAGACGCTTACACAACGCCGAACTGAGTGAACTTTATCCAGTAAATATAATTGACGTGATTGCAGCAAGACGAATAAAATGGGCGTGTAAAATTGCAAAACTTGGCTGTGAACGTATTCCGAAAAGATTAATAAGCGCGGTGCCGAATGGGAAACGTCCGAGGGGCAGGCCGAGACGGAGGTGGGAGGATTGCGTTAGGGCGGATCTATCGAAGTTGGGTCTGGAAGACGTCCGATGGATGGAGGCGTGCAGGGTAAAGATTACGTAAGAAATTTTCATCAACTTTTCAACTTTAGAATTGATTTTCTAAAAAACGTAAAAAAACGGTTTTTCCATTTTTTGACCATAAATAATACATTTCTTCACGTTTATTTTGATACCTAGTTTGTCTGCTTCTGCCTGCTCCTTACGTTGATTTTGTGGTTTTAGATTTCAAAACCAATTCTCAACTGTACGATGTCTGGCGCAGTATTGACCCTAGCACCAAAAACGAAGCTTTATTTGATATACTAGTACAAGAATATAATTTATCTGAATGTTCCGCAAAAGTTTAGGAGAATATAAAAAAAATTCGTGAGATTGTTTTGCCTAGATATTAAAAAAAGTGGGACCGATATGGCAGGTCTTCTGTTAAATTCGAAACAAAATACGAAGATTGGTTAAATAAAAATATTAAACTGTCCGATGATGGTTTTGAAATTTGTAAACAAGATAATAATCAACCAGGATCTTCGCGTGGAGGTCCGCAAGTAAGTTTCGCGGAAGCATCATACTCCACAAAAGAGAGACGAGTCGCGGATTTAGTAACGATGAAATCTCCGGAAGAAATAGAGTTTGCCGCTATGCTTACTTCTAAGAATAAAACAAGCAGAAATCCAGCTTTACTACCACTAAATGCTTTAACCCTTTACCCTAGTCGTAAATCCATGACTTAGTTTCCGTAAATATAATACTTTAAGGAACACAATGAATAGTCCCTGCCCAAACATTTTACCCAGCTACTATGAGCTAAAACGGGCAGAAAAAAAAACATTTGCCATCACTGATTGAAACATCAGAAACCCACAGTGAAGTAAATCTAAAGGAAACACTAGATAAAACGGCCAAGTCCATAATCAAACTTACTGATAATTATTCCTGTCGGCCGCTAACATTGATCAGTAAATGAGGCAGTTCGGGACACAGCAGGTACAAACAAAAATTTAATGAACCGCAGATGGGTTCCCTAATACCGCCCGAAGATTTTTCGGAAATCCAAAATTAAGCAGTGAAATTACCGGCCTTGTCTTAGAATTAACAATTAATTTGGGCACCATTTTGAAAGTAGTTTCTAGTGTAAAATCAATTAATGTACCGAAATCACAGAATTGATTAGTGAAACTAAAGATTTAGATCTGAGGCATTATTTGCCAGTATCTTTCCATAAATTGTTTTTACATGGACCCGAAATTAATCTTTTTTTCTACTCCAATTGGGCAATTATCAGAAGAAGCATTGGAGGGCCGACACAAGGACATAAGGCACAGTACCTCAGAGAACACAATACAATGGAAACTTCTCGTTTTGATACAAATATGGATCTTATGAAAATGCTTCTCCTTTCATCTGATCCATATTTGTCAACTTTAAAAAAGGATAGCTCCGAAAAATATTCAAAAATTGACGAAAATGTTTCAACATACTTAATTTTAAGAGAAAATGATAGTATTAGTTTACAATCTAGTGATTCTGAAGAGAAATACGTTTTTTTATAAGATAAGTTTGTAAATATCATATTATTTTGTATATATTGTATTCGTATTAATTTGTATATATCCTATAAGTCTCTATATTCATTTTATGTAATTTTATATCTTAATAAATTATTTTTTCTGTCATATTTTTGTTGTTTAGTAGCCTAAAAATATAATAAACCTTGTGAAGAAAAAGATAGGATTTTTGAATTCTTAACCGACGATTTTTATGAGGGTTAAAGCGCCTTCAATAGTTTCAAATGCTAAACCTCACTCATAGAAGGCATGCGGGCAACCTAGGAGTGCCTTCAGGGAATCATAAAAGTATGCATTTACGTTAATAAAAGAAAAATTGTAAACATGTTGAATAAATTCAATTCCAGATATGAATAAAATTCAGCAGGTTAATATTTAAACATTTTTTTTTTTTTGTCTAATTTACAAAGCCTTAAATTTATATTTATGTTGTAAGTTTCAATATCATTGTATTAGTGCAGGACTCTAGTCTCTTTTTTTCTTAACCCCCTCCTCCTTAAGGATTACATCTGTTACTAGGCGGTATTAAGCGTGTTTTGGTCTATTAGCCAGTGTTTCTTACGGGATTCTATGGACTGTCCGCGGCAACAATCGAAACATTTAGCACCTAGCTAAGTTCTGACCGCTTATTCCGCTGTATAAGGAGTTTACTGCTACAGCCGTAAGTAGGAGCGATATTACCGACCAAGGAAAGATGACGAAAAAGACAAATTTCGCCACAGGTAAGCCCTATAAATTCCATTCCATTACCTATTCTATTATACCAACCCAATAAACCAACAAATTGATTCTGTTCAATTAGTAACGACTAAATTACTCTTCCAATTGAATTACCTTTGGGAGAGAGAAAATCAGTGCCTTCTGTTAATTGATCATCCATAGTCTTTAACCATTATGAGCCATATCTAGACCTTCAAGAATAATCAATCGGTACGAAGTTTCATAAAAGTGGCCGATTCTGATGATCGGGCCCGGTGCCAGCGAATCAGAACTTACTACTCCTTTTTTTTCTTCTTTTTTTTAGTTTTCACCTCTAATTTCTATCTCATTTTCTTGTCATACTTTACGCGATCTTCTTTTCGCCATGATTAAGTATCTTATGTATGTAATATGCCTATGACATATCAACAACTTTTCAGTTCTTATATGCTTGAGAACTTGGGGATCGATAAATATCACGCAGTTTCTGGAAAAAAAATTTGTGAATATTTCAACATCTCCATTGTTTTCATTGAATAGAAATCAATATGAGTTTAGCTTGCATTGTGGCCTACAAACAGCCTTAGGTTTGGGCAAAAAATATGACTCTCATTTCGAGAGCTGGTATTATCTCAAAAGAAGGCATTATTGATATGAAGAATATGTTATATGGGTACGGGAAACGGTACCAGTTTCTTATTATTGCAATCAAACATTCAAATAGTGCGGAATTCATATCACACAGTCCTCCGTTCATCATAAAAATGTAATTATAATGAGTTTTTAGGTGATTCTCAAACTAAGAGCAATTATTGAGTCCCGATGAGATGCTATAGCAACCATTTTTCATTAAAATGATAAAAGGGAGAGCTCATCTGCAAAATCCAATGGTTTTTGTACTGCGTAACGGTTGATGTAATTACCATGGAAAACTTTAAAAAGCGAGGTTTAACTTTGTGTTTTTCGAACTAAAAATGCTGTTTTAGTAGAAAACGGCGCTTTTTCTTAACCCGTTAAATTAAAAAAAATCACTACTTTTTTTTTAAGCAGGACTTAGTTGACTGGACATTTCAACACCTGAAACGAGTCCGTCGCTTGAGAGTCGCCCTTATAATTTGGGGAGAAAACCTTAAATTTTCTATAATTTGATATATTACGTTATAGACACATGTAATATTTTTCAACTTGAGGGTCTATATATTCAATGCGTATACGTTATCGTACTCCTATCAAATGTCCTTTGAAGGGACATGGTGGGTAGGACGAAGGAAAGGGCAGCCTGAGTGTCCTGGCAACGATCGAGCAAACTAGGCTAGCCCAGCGACCCGCCGACGCCCTAATGCAGAGTACTACAGCTATATAACAACCCACGCGGGATCAATACTATCTACAAATATCAGCTTGATAACTTGAAAAATTATCACGAGAATTGCACTACTGCTGGTGGATGCGAAACAAATTTACATCATCAACTGTGTAAATATAGACTTGACAATATAATAACTACTATAACTGGTAAAAGAATTCCAAAAGTGAGGGACGGTTTTATAATATATGTTGCTATTAAATGAATGATTCGCCATTTGCAAAGGTATATTTTAGTATTATCATACTCTTAGAAAGATGAAATTATTATTATAAAACGATTATCAATTAAATATGTAAATAGTGGATTAGTTAACATTCCATGAATTTTACCACGCTTTTAAATGTTAGATACAAGTCATAGGTCACCCAAAATTAAAAATCTACTTAAAATATTACTGATGGATAGAATTCATAAAAAATAACTTAAAAAAAGATTCATTCAAAAGGATTATTCGGGTATTATATATATATATATATACATATATATATATATATATATATATATATATATATATATATATATATATATATATATATATATATATATAAATCGCTTGCTTTCTATGTCTGTATAAAAAATATTCGGTCTTATTCAAAAACGAGTGATAGCTATCTTGCATTGGCATGCAAGATGGTTTGTACAAAATACAATAAAAAATGGTTTGTACCATTTTGCCTACCAGAAACTGAGAGAAAAAATTCCAATATTAAAATGAATAGAAAATACCACAAACTAACAGGCAGTAATATAAATATTATTCAGTCGATTTCGAAGAGATAACAACAAGAACCCCTCGGATGTGTCAAATGGTCACAAGATAAAAACATTTATTACATGACAACCTTAAGTGAATTCGCCTATCCCATATTACAGAGATAATATGGGTTTACTATGGTAAAAAATACAAAATAAATTAAATAGAAATGTGAGCATTTTTTCAAAATTAAAGGAGCAAGAAGAGGGTAGAGAAGACACACCCGACAGATTATCGACAGATGAGGGCCTAAGGAGGTCGGTATTGATTCGGTGCCGTGCGGTCTCCCGTACCGAGGCTCCTCAAACCCTCGCCGAGTTAGTCCCTTCAAACTCGACTGGCGTTTTATTCTCAAAATCCACATAGAAAGCCAGTATTATTTATTTCAATTTTTTATATGCGTAAGCTTAAGGTCAACTAACTTTTTATGCTCACAACATGTTTATGATATAGATATATGTAGTGTAAAAAATAGGGTGTAAAACCGTCAATACAATAGATTTATGTCTAAAGTTTATCCTATTTCAATCCCTGTTATTTATTTATTTTTTTTTTTTTTTTTTTTTTTTTACACATCTATTAAAAAGAAAAGGGGAAATAATCAATCATTCATAAATCTGAAACCGAGATCCTCTGATGAACTAATTTTTTTAAAATTAAACATTGCTTATCAGGTACCGTGATTCTTCTATTAAATAAAATAAAAATTCATCCTTTAATGGAGTTCTAAAGCTGAAAGGAAAATATTATTGGATTCCTTCGGGGAAAAAAATAAGAAAACCTACATAAAATATTTATTCATAAATTAAGGCATGATGGTTTATGAATGATAGTAGCTTACGATTGTATACCAGGCCCAATATTGGCTTAAATTTAAATTAAAAGCTGTAAACTGGTTTCTTCCAAAATTAGAAAAACAGAGTAAATACAATAGCTAACGTTCTAGATACATTAAATAATTAGTATTAATAAGTCATTAAGGGCTACACCAAAATGGTAAAAATTTTACGTACTAAAATAAAAATAGTGTTTTCAATTCAGATCATAATTCACCTTTAACGACAAAAATAAATAATTTGATAACTTAACAAAATAAAATCCTATGTCTTAATGAAGTCTATATCATTAGTATCACAAAACCGTGGAAAGAAGAATATGGTGCCATACAGTCTTATAATTAAATTTTGGAAATATTCTATATTATATAATTGTGTATATCGCCGGTGATTCTTAAAAAGTTGTTTTCTTATTTTGGATTATCAATTTAAATTTAAATTAGAAAACACCTTACTTTATATTTATTTTTAACAAATCAATACATTTTTTCTCTGATTATAAAAGTTTATATTTTAATAGTTTTTTAATGTATTAAATTTAATGTATTAGTTATCAAATTAATTAATAATAGCTAGTATTTGCTTTTTTTACTTGTTTTACATTATTAGCATTTATTGCACATAAAATTAACATAAAATAAATTCTGATGTTAATATAAAGTAAAACCGCAACTAAAATTATTTCAAATGCTATTAACACCTTTTACTTTTAAAATGTTCATTTTATTTTAGTTATCATCAGATAGATCCCTAAACAGATTAAAACACTTTTTTAACAGTTTCAAGCTTTTTTTATTTTATAAAAAACCTAAAATTTAACTGCTTTATACACTCACCTAAACACACGCGCGCGCGTACAAACAGTCACGCATGCGCGCGCGTATGTGCGCGCATATATATAAATTAAATACATTAATGGGTTTACACCTGTTTGTGTGTCAATATATTTATTTTAAATGCATTAATCGACATAGCTTTTTTATTAACTTCTTTTATTGCGAATAAAAGTCATTGTTTAAAGGCAGATATGATATTAAATTATAGGGTTAAAATTGATTTTATTTCTAGTAAAATTAAAAAAAAAAAAGAATGTATCAACGATTATAAGAATGAACGTAGTTTTTAATTACAATGAAAAAAAAACCAGAAAAGTTACTAAATCATCTAAGTTTATATTATTAGAAAATTTATAAAATAATAACTATTAATGTTACCTTTAAAGAAATTGTAAAAATGTTATCTACTTTAAAACAGTACTAACTTCTTTTGTTAAGATTTAACCGTATTCTCCATAGCCTTAAATCCAATGACAAACACGGTTTCTATAACTATGCTTAAACATGCAATGAATTTATTATTAGGCTGATATTATCTTTTAATTAATGAAAGTTTCACAAATCAAGCTATCAGTTGTTTGAAATACATGATAATATATAAAAGGTTTATTCTTAGAACATTTTTTTAATGTTTCATTAAATATAAAAGAAATAATTCCTATGGTTTGAATAAACATAAATATATCTAGTCATAGAAAAGAACAATTCATTTTATCTCATTTATAATGTGATAGTGAATGGAAGAATTGTATACGCTCTTTTTAAAATCATTCTTTCTTCTTTAACATTTATATCGCTCATACATAGTTGTTTAACGTCCATTTATGCTACTAAGTCTAATCGGACGATGCTACAGTGGGGGTCCTAAATTTTGCCTATAAAAAAAATTTTGCATAGTTATAAAAAAAAATAGTTATGACACAATTTTACGGCGATTAACTCAAGGTTCTCTAAATAGTTTAACCAAGCTTAGAAACAAAGTTAGAATTATTATAGTAATTGAAAAGTGTTTTTTTTTTTTTTTTTTTTTTTTTTTTTTCAATTCGATATGAAACTAGATGATGGGTTAAGGATGACATAACCATTTCATAACGGATCGCTTGAGGTCATTAGGAAGATTGATAACTAACAAGAATTAAAATCACTTACTCTACTCTGTATCTAATTCCGCTTTCAGTATTTGTTTGATCAATTTCAATTCGCTATGCTAAGATCGAACATATAACGTGTATTATAACACATCCATCTCTTGCAACTATTATAATAGTTTTAAGTCGACCTATAAACTTGCTTTAAAACTTTTTATAACATATTTTTAAGATTCATTAAATCTTTTATAAAATAATTTCGATAAGTAGCACTTTAAGAATTTTTACACTCATATTGATCAATTTATTTTCAAATAAACATTTTTATAGGTATTTCAAAGGCTGAAGTGAAGGATTTATGCAAAAGATCTTCAAAGAGCTACTAAGTATAAGAGCCGCAGTGACTGACGCCTGCGTCTTGGCACTAAGTAGTCCTAAAATGTTTGGGTAGTTTTCGGACAAAGATAGTGCATAACAAAAATCTTTAGGATTATAAAAGTGAGATAGCGTCACTAATGAATGAACATCCGAAAAGATTAAGGGCTCGGAGCAATAGGAACAATTAATCTGAAGGGAGGGTCCTTTTTTTCCCCTGAAAGAGCTGGAGAGCGACAAAGATTCGGTTGACCTATACAGAAGATACGAGTGTATAACTGATTAACTACACATTACCTCAATATTTTGCCGAAAATATCCATCGAAAAATCGGGGAAAAAATTATATGCCTATGAATAAATTGTCGAAATGAGTAAGAAAATAAAACTGGTTAACACTTGAAAAAGTGATCTGGAATAATGTCAAATATAACAAAGCATTAAAGTAATTTACCTTAATTTTAATGTAAAGTAGAGTTGTCACTTCCCAAATATTTATAACAAACGTGTAATTTTTTATATTTTTCCTACAATGATTGCATTTTATGTTTTTCTTATCATTATTGCAAATTCTGTTCATGTGAAAAATCTTGCCTTAAAATAAATACCACGCTTTACATTTTATCAGTTATACTTGATAAGATGCCGGACCTCGCCCTTTGCCTCACTCACATATCTACTTGGATATGTTTTATCTAATTTCCAGCCTCCGGTTCCTATTAGAGAAAGGAACCTAAACCTACTGCAAGAAGTAAGTATCCCTATGCTTCCTGCGGTAGGTTGTGATCTGCCTTTTCGAGTTTACTGGTAAACAGAGAGTGGTTTTAATTCTACAAAACTTTTATACAAAAAATAATAAAAATACAAACAAAAGTAAATAAATAGTGACTTGAAAAGTTGTATTGATCAGAGAAGAAGAGGGGGCTGCGGCCGGGGATACGTCACCCCCTTATTGATCCATGCGCAAACCTTCCCGCCCCCATGGCTACCTTCCACCCTTACCTACATAAAGTTTATATATTTAATAAAAAGTAGAGCAAATAATAAAATATAGTAGGTAACGAGAAATTATAGTGCGCAAACTGGCTGTTATCGGAAACGTAAACTTTAGAAACGGAGCAAGCAAATAAAATAAACAAGATTCATAAAAAAAATTAGTCAATTGTTGTTTAATATTATAAATGAATCCGGTTTGTTCAGAACTTTGTTAACAGGCGTGACATAGAGACTGGACCTCCGGTTGGTGAGGAACATTAAAGGAGTGGCTATCGGGACAACTTACCCCAAGATGAAAAGGTGCGGCCTAAGAACTGCCCCGTCTCGGAGTTCCATAGGAAGGTTGTGAAGGCGGCCCAGTTCCCAACCTTGGCCGGCCTTGTGTAGAACTCCTCCTTCGCCTTGTCCGCCATCTCACCCTCGACTGCGGGATCGAAGCGCCTCCCCTCTACCGGCACCCCGACCCCCACCGCTCCCACCGCTCACGCCCTCCTTGATTTTTTACATCATTAAATCTCCTAGCCCAAATAAACTAATTACATTTAAAAAAATAAAAAATAATTATTTTTATTTAATATAATCATATGTTCATAAATGCAAGGGAGTGTTCTTTGCCATAAGGTTGTATATTAAGACCATCTAACCTGAAGAGAAAGTAAGAAATTACAAAAAAATTAACAATCAAAATAAAATTCTAAATAATGCTAAATGAATAATTAATAATTGTGAATTTGAACAGAGGAGTTACAATTAATTAACAATTGATGATTTGAAGAAATGATTTATATTACCTATTACATTCATGTAAAGCAAAACTGTTTGTTTGAACGCTCTATTACTGCGGTTTATTATTATTATTATTGATAAAGAATGATATTCAGTTTATAAACTCGTAAAATGTATACATGCACGAAAAATTAATACTTTAAACTTTTAATTTGGTACCTACGTGCCGACAACACTTAAAACCAGGGTTTGAAATTAACTCTTATTTTCTCGGAAATACTTAAATCCTGAAATTCAAATCCGGACTATTATAATTCTAATAAATAAATATAAACCACATCATCACTTTTATATATCGGACCAGAAAATAAAAGTCCTGGTATGATCTTTATCACAATGACATCTGATATAAGAGTCTAAGCTTGATTTTAATTATTTAAATATTAATATAGATTTTTTTTTTCGGATTTCTCCATATTGGTATATGTTTTGGGTTAACCGCTTTTATGGGTATCTTATAGGGCAATAATAAATAACCTGATATCGATCAAAAGATCGATTTTTAGATTTTTATCGATCGCGTGGCCATCTCCGCCTGCGTAGCTGGTCTGCGTGTTTCTTCACCCGTTGCCTCCGGCCACCTTCCACCATTTCCTCTACTAACGAAAAGTTCCGTCCCATCTTCTCCATCCACCTTTTCATAGCTCTTCCTCTGGTCTGAAGTACTTTATTTTTTTCGCTCTTAAATCTCCATCATTTCTAGTAGCTTCTTCTCTGGGCCTACGCAAAACCAACTGACACCTTACCTTTCTTCCAAGAAAAAATTCTCCAGGAGATAAACCAGTTGAACATTGAGGGGGGATCCGCTTTGTGAACAAAAAATTGTTTAATGCCTTGTCGATATGTGCCCCTCGACTTATAGTCGCCAACTTCTTCAGTCTTTTTTACCGCCTCCACATATTTTTCCACCTGACCGTTAGAAGACGGATGGTAAGCCGGTGTGGTGATAGGTTTGATACCGAATTTCGAACAAAATCAACTTAATTCCCCCGACGAAAACGGTGCACCATTATTTGTTATGATCGTTTCCGGGATTTCATATTGACAGATTAACCATTTCAATTGATAAATCGTGTTTGCTGCTGACATTGTACTTACTCTAAAAATTTCAGTCCACTGGTAATAAGCATCAACCACTATCAGAAACGATTGGCCCATAAATGGCCGGGCAATTTCTATATGAATAAGTTGCAACGGTTCCTTATCCATCGGCCATGACTTAAGAAACGTCTTTAGAGATTCTCTAGAAGCATATGTTCCGCAACTGGAATAAAACATTACGGACATTTCAATATTTTGACCTTATACAGGCCACCAGACATTATGAGGATTTTTCAACACAAATTTTCTGAATCATACAAATGCACCACAATATGATAGTGGCATTCGTAAGATTAATAACAGTATAATAATGCCCCACCTTTATAGTTAGTTAACGCCTGTCTCTTGGTATGGAATGGTTTTAACTCCGTAATCGGAGATTGCTCGGGCCAACCATGAACCGTGAGAAGAACACTATCCTCTGCAGTTTCCTTCGTTACTTCCACATAAGTGACAGGAACCGAGGTCAATAATTGATCATAAATTAGTGCAAAGACAGTCAGGCATTCTTCATCCGCATTATCCAACGAGTTGTCGGTGGTATGTCTACTTAGACCATCAACCTTTCCAAATGCCTTAGAAGGAACATACTCAATTTTGAAAGAAAAATTGGTAAGAAAAAGTGACCATCGTTGTATACAATTGGTAGTAATAGGTATACCTCTGTACACATCTGATTCCAAAAATTGTTAAAAGTGGATGATGATCAGTCTGCAGCAAAAATTCATTTCCCATTATTCCCTCAATTTGACTAATTCCATTCCGCTGAAATTAAAGATATTGAAGCATACGCAATGGGCTTGTCTGAGCCATCCTTGAAGAGGTGGAAAATCGCAGCTTCCAATCCTGTCGATGAGGCGTCAGCAGCAATAACTATGGGTAATTTGGATCATAAGGCACGAGTAAAAGAGTAGACACCAAGGATTGACTGACACAAAAGCCTTTTCATTGTCTTCGTTCCAGTCCCAATATAAGATTTATTTTACTTAAGAGAGTAAATGCATGATGCTCAAATTGTTTAAAGCATTTAAGGTGTTGAAAAAATATGGTATAAGATAATCTTTATTTAAATATATTTCAGTTTAGAAAATTTACATGCTAAAATCAGTATGCTACTCCCCATGAATTAAGAAAGCTATTGCATATAAACAACAAAGAGAAGATGGGACTCGGAATGAGGAATGTGATTTTAAGCTGGAACTATTACAAGAAGAAAGCATCAGAAACTTTTCCAACAAAGAATAAAGGAATTGCTAAATAAATTTAATGCAGAGGGCACCAAGGAAATCTATGACCTTTTGACAGGTTCATAAAAAAAAAATTGCTTTTGAACTTTTAGGGACAAAAGAAAGATATGTCAAAGGAGGGGGATGGCTCACAGAAGAAATAGAAAAGAGAATTATAGAAAAAAAAACAAGCATATCTCAGATGGTTGAGCACAAAAAATATTAGTGACAGAGAAATTTACAAACAAAGGAAAATGGAGCTAGTACGGATCTTAAGAAAGTAAAAAACGACTAGTGGGAGAAAGCATGTGCAGGAAATGAATAGTAAGCTAGGATTCGTTCAAGCGAATGAAGCATGGCCAGTACTTAAAGGACTAAGAAAGGAAGAGAAACTTAAGCACAACTGAATATATGGGTGATTCTCAGATTATGGGCACTTATAATCCATAACAAAATTATGTCATTACCGAGCTAATAATTCGGACGTGGGAATGAGGCGAGTTTTTAACTTGGTAATGACATTTCCAAGTATTTTATTCGGCCAAAACTGCTGTGTAACTATTTGAGATCATCTTTTTTGCCAACTGGCTTAGACAAACTGTAGTCAAATTTATATGATACTAGCAGACCCGGCCACGCGTTGCTGTGGCTCAGTAGTTATATCCTAATATTTTTAAACAAATACAGTAATACCAATATTCATTGATAAAGATGAAAACCTTTCAGCTAATCAAAATCCAACGTGATTGAGAATAGAGCATTACACCATTTAAAAGTATTTGGTAAAGAATAAAGGAAAGTTAAAGTTTTTATTTTTTAAATCTCATACTTCAATGTAGTTTGATTAAAAAGGAGCTGGTTGTGTTTACGACTCACAGAGCTGCCAACACTATCGCCCTTTTTTTATGGATCGGTATAAACTAACTCGAAATGGCTATATTTTTCCACTAATTTTAAAAAGGATGACTGAAGTAAGTTTTGATAACCTCAGCCATTGATCTATTGATTATTGGCCTAACACTACTTCAACTTGGTATTGTTAGTTTAACAACGGGTTTAATTTTGCTCAGGGTCATGCCAATCTTGGTTAACGCGTCATATATGTCCTTTTGATAGGCGTTTTTCTCAATTTCTTTGAGACCTCGATTTCCCAACCCTTCGGCTAATAAGTGTTCGGTAGGAGGGTGGTGTGTTGAAGCTTTTAATTTAGCAATATATTTGAGTGATAATAAATCTCTTCTTAAAGAGGTTTTTACATAATACAATTAAGAATTTTTATTTATTCAAGTACTAATTTGTTCAAAATGTTTTGGGTTAACCTGTTTTTTTTTTTTTAACACAAACCAAAGATTTGATGGTTTCCACACACGTGTGCAGGCGATACCCATTTCCCACGTGAGTTATGCCATTGCCCAAGGGAAAACACGGATTTTCAAAGTCCAAGTGGACATTGTTTGCCCTTGGGATTTGTTTATGGTCATGGCAAAAGCCAAACGAATAGGATATTGAAGCCTTTTAAATTTTATTGAAAATTCTGTCGGTTCCAAGGGAATAGGTGGCAACAGGGCGATACCTCCTGTAAACCTTCCAGGTAACATTTTTCCTTCAATAACATTTCCTGTGATCCTTTTAATGACCAAACGTGTACCGTTGCACAATTGAGGTGGATTTAAGTTACGAAGAAGAATGATCGGTGAGCCAATATTCAACTGGAGATTGTTTGGGTGTATATCCAGGGAATTAAAAAAATCAGATGGGAAATTTACGGCTTCGTTTACATCTAGAACATTGTCAATTGATTTTGGAAGTTTATTTCATCGAAATCAACATTTTTTGCTGCCAAAATAGCACGACTACCCAGCCACTTACAGCTAGCTCTATTTCACCGTTTCCAATATAGAGCAATTGTTTAAAAAATATATCTGCCGATGGATTATTTTTCAGTAGTACTCTCATATTTATGGCGGATAAATCTGAAACTTGAGGTTACCCAAATAACAATTATTCCTGTTCAGTAGAGGTGTAATAATCATTAAATGTAAAATTTAAAAAATGCCGCGATTTGTAATCCTTTCTTAATCAACAATCATTTAAAGATAAGTAAATATCATTTCCAATAATAGCCTACTTTAAATTAAAGAAAGGATTAAAATCTTCGCTAACATTTCTTAAATTTTACATTTAAAGATAATTACAACTTAGGAAGTAACAGCCTCTATTCGATTGGGATTAAATTTTCTCAACTTTAAATTATTGTTGATAAAGGAGGAATTACAAATCTTCACTGACATTTTTTAAATTTTACATTTTAGATCTCGGGATAAAAATGATAAAAAGGTTTGGTAAAATAAAAAAAACACTGTATTTAAATAATAATAAAAAAAAACGAATAATGAAAATAAAGAAACTTCTGTTAAATAAATTAACTGAAAATATAATATTAAAGTCTTAATTATGCAGTTCTTTAGCAAATCACAAAGTATCCCACAACACCTAATCAAAACAAACTCTTTTTGTGAGGGAGTTTATACGACTGGTTACCGCAGTGTAGCCAGCTTACTAATTTTCACTAATTTTTGGCAACACTGACTCCCCAAGTCAGTTTCCTATTAGGTTACAACTATGACAGTAGGTGCTGTTACAACATTTATAGAGTATTATTTCAAATAATAGCCTAATTTTAATTATTAAAATGTATTTACGTTACTAAAAGTTGATATCACGGTGGGCCCAGCAAAGCGTTTCAGCGCTTAGCTAGTAATTTAATTTAAATACAAATAAAAAAGGAAAAGGAAGAAAAAGTACCTACACATTTGAGTATTTATTGTAACCTTTTCTTGATTTATTTATTCTTTAATGAAAATTAACAATAAATACAAATTTGTATTACTATTTGTCTGTGGAAAATAATAATATAGGAAAAATAACTGCACTCACATAACGCAATACAAAATTATAATAATGATAACCTGTATTACAATAGCATGCTTATAAACAAAAACATTATGAAATCGACATATGACGCCATGTTAATAAATCGAAACACGACCTACTGTATTTGCAATAATTCGCTATATAAGAATTATTTTGATCACTAATCAAGTTAAAAACTATCCGGTCCGGTAAGTTGGCCAAAACTATATACATTGAGCCAAATTTCATTAAAATCGGTTGAATAGTTTCTGAGAAATAGAGAGACAAACATCGGGACACGAGATTTTTATATATATAAGGATAAAGGATGAAATAATTTGAAAAGAAAGCGTGTTAATACATGCCGTGGTAATGACAACAATAAAAGTATGAGACTTTTCCTACGAGGCACATGCGCGGAGGTCGGCTCCCAACTGAAGTCGGTTAATTCTCAGGTGGTTGTCCTTTAACTCGATGGTGACCACTACACTCACAGGAAATTTCCCAACTGTTCCCCCTTTTTCAAGGCTTTATCTCTGCCGTTTTGTTTTCTGATCGGTAATGACGTCAAAGTGAAGGGACAAAGTTTCGAAACTACTTAAACATACTTACTGTTAACAAAAATTTAAAAAACATATAATTCAGAATGCTTTGGTTATTCTTTATGAGTGGAAATAAATTCCACTATCATTAAAAGTAGGTTTCAAAAAAAAAAAAAAAATCTGGTGCGAGCGCGCAACACACAAACCAACTTATTTAGATTAGAAATTGACTTTTTTTGTTAATTGCCACTTCACAAAGTCACAAATTTTTCCACACTCATTTCTTATTATTGCCGTTTATGAGTAAATACAAAAAAACACACGTGAAAATGATACAAAATTTATTAAGTAAAGTACCCCCTCCATTTGATCAATGTTGATGAAATTTTGACTGTCACATCGCGGGCACATACATACACCAAATACCAAGTTTGATAAAAATCGTTAAACCCGTTTTTGAGTAAATAAAAACCACACGTGAAAGTGGGACACAATTTATTAAGTAATGTACCCCCTCCGGTTGATCAATTTTGATGAAATTTTTGCAGTCGAATCTCGGGCATATTAATGCATCAAATACTCAGTTTAATCAAAATCGTTAGAGCATTTTTCGAGAAAATCTATAAAAACGTAAAAAGTTATTAAATAAAGTACCCCCTCCGTTTGACCAATTTTGATGAAATTTTTGCAGTCGAATCTCGGGCATATAAATACACCAAATACCGAGTTTAATCAAAATCGTTAGAGCCGTTTTTGAGAAAATCGAAAAAAACCTAAAAATTAGACAAAATTCTTTAAATAAAGTACCCCCTCCGTTTGACCAATTTTGATGAAATTTTTGCTGTCACATCGCCTGCATATACTTACACTAAATATCCCATTTCAGATTTGCACGGCTTATAGTTTTTGAGCTAGTCGATACACACACACACGCACGCACGCACGCACGCACACACACACACACACACCCCATTTCGCGGGACTTGGTTATTTGGACTCAGGGGACCCCAAAACGTGTATTTCCGTTGAAAACCTGAAGTCGAAATTTTTCACGATCGCAATACTTCCACTTACTATATATTTCATATATAGGTAAGTGAGAGTAAAAAACACATGTTTACCTCAAAATGGAGAGTGGGACACACTGGCGTGGTAATGACATTTTAGTAGCTTGAGAAATTATTATATTACCATATTATTTAATTATTACTATAATCCGCATAGACCTGAAATTGGGTATTTGGTGTATGTATATGCCTGCGATGTGACAGCAAGAATTTCATCGAAATTGGTCAAACGGAGGGGATACTTTATATAAAGAACTTTGTCTAATTTTTAGGGTTTTTTCGATTTTCTCAAAAACGGCTCTTATGATTTTGATTAAACTCGGTATTTGGTGTATGTATATGCCCGCGATGCGACAGTAAAAATTTCATCAAAATTGATTAATTGGAGGGGGCACTTTACTTGATAAATGTTTTCCCATTTTCACGTGTTTTTTTTTTATTTACTCAAAAACGGCTTTAACGATTTTGATCAAACTTGGTATTTTATATATGTATATGACCGTGATGCGACAGCCGAAATTTCATCAAAACTGGTTAAAAGGAGGGGGCACTTTACTTAATAAATGTTGTCTCATTATCACGTGTTTTTTTTTTTTTACTCAAAAACGGCTTTAACGATTTTGACCAAACTCGGTATTTGGTGTATGCAAATGCCCGCGATGTGACAGTCAAAATTTCATGAATGTTGATCAATTGGGGGGGGGGGGGACACTTTACTTAATAAATTTTGTCCCATTATCACGTTTTTTTTTGTTTACTCAAAAACGGCTTAAACAATTTTGACCAAACTCGGTATTTGATGTATGAATATGCCCGCGATGCGACAGCCCAAAGTTTATCGAAATTAGTCAAACGGAGGGGGCACTTTGCTTATTAAATTTTGTCCCATTTTCACTTGTTTTATTTTTTTATTTGTTCAAAATCGGCTTTAACGATTTTGATCAAACTTGGTATTTGATGTATGTATATGGGAAAGCCAAAATTTTATTAACCGTATTATGAAAATAAAAACTTTTATTTATTAACAAAAAGATTAATGTTACTTTAGAGAGTAAATACGTGATGCTCAAATTTTTGAAGCATCGCAGGTGTGTAAAAATATGGTATAAGATAATAGTCTATAATTAATAGAGGTATATTTTAGTCTAGAAACTTTTGTTCCATAATAAATTTTGATTTCCAGAAAGGCATAAGAGACAAGGGCGTACCCAGGATCAAAACTAGGGGGGGCAAGCTATGGTCGTTCAGGTTGTAACATCTTACCGCGGAGAAGGCGAATGTAACCAAGATTTTAAGAAAATTATGTATCATTATAGCAGTGCTTTATCAACTAAGTTATCTTTACCCTTCGAAGGGTACTGAAAGATCTTTCAACATTAGCCGTAGTTGATGGGAAAGCACTTAAAATGAGGAGTGCATGCCTTGTTGCAGGGAAAAAAATATTAGCATCCTCCAAAAGTGCAGCAACTTCAATATCCTTAAATTTGTCGGCTGCTAAATCCTTCTTTTCCCATAGATTATACCACAAATCTAATTCTGCAGAGATATCACCCAACTCATAAAACTCCATGAAAGATTTTGCATTTTTCTCCAAATCGTTTGAAGTCGTTTTTAGCATGTATGAAGGATGAAGATGAGATAAGGCAAAAGCAGGTGTATTTTCGTGTGAGACTCTAACATTCAATGATAAAGTTATAGAGTCGATGATCGACGACCACCTCCAATATTCAGTCGCAGTTTCAGATGGCGGATTACTTCTGTGTATTTGCTTTTGAACAATTCGTGAGACTGTCAACTAAACACCGACTTTCTCTGCGATCTCATGTGATTTTTAAGTAATTCATTAGAAACATGTTCAATTTCTTGTCGATCCTTCTTGATGACATCAAGGATTGCACCAATATGTTTCCTCACCATAATCAAATCCATATTTTTACTCTGTAGAACGTTCACAACAGGTTCCAAAATCGCAGAGTACTTTGCCATTATGACTAAACCTTCGATGAAAATTGGTTTAGTAACTGCACAGTGTAATTGATAGGCAAATTTTCTTGTAGCATAGTTTCCTTCGACCGAGAGGTGTTATAGCGCATTGACGATTTCATGGAAGCTACCTGAAAACTTTCTAATGCTCTTGTATTTCTCAGACCATGTGGTCTCACCGAGGCTTGAGAGATTAGGAGCCGAATACTGCGGGCTGGCGACTCATGAAAGAAGGTTATTGTATCCTTAACTGTTGCAATTAAGTTTCTTATTTCCGGTAGTTTGCTAGCATCATTGACCACAAGATTTAGTTTGTGGCTTGAGCAATGGAAAAATAAAGATTTATTGTACTTTTACCATCTTCTTTTGCAGCCATCGTAGAACATCCGTCAAATCCAAATCCAACACAATTCTCTGCTGAAAGATTCTGATCAAGTATAAAACTCTGAATAGTGCGAGCGATTGTAGGAGCATCTTGAGATTTCAGTTCAACATAGCCTACAAATTCCTCTCTGGTTTTTTTCTTGATTCTCATCATAAAACCGCAATCCGATAGAAAGCTGTTCTTTTCCAGCGAAATCTGCTGTTTCATCGGCCATCACCGCGTAAGCTTTTGCTTGTTTACAATTTTCAATAGTTCTTTCTTTGACAACTTCACCACATAATATTATAATCTCATTTTGAATTTTTGGTGAAGTGTAGACTGCATTTTTTCGACATGTATCCAAATGATTCTTTAGCTTCATATCACCACAGTCAATTCTCAAATTTAAAAGGTCAAAGAAAATCCCCTCATCTCCTTCTTTTCCTCTAAGTGGCAAATCATGAGTTCCACAAAATATGATACAAGAAATAATTGATGACAATAATTGTTTGTTTTCTTCGATCATCTTCTGGTGAGCACTTTGCAATTGTACATCAACTGGAACATTTTCAAGGAACGCTTTTGCAGCAGCTGTTGAAGTTTTGTGGTAGTGACTGCCGACGTGTTTTCTACAATCTTCATGTATGTCTTTAAACTTCACGTATGACCTTACCATGAATGACCCCAAAACTCCTTTAACTGTAGCAGTACTAGAAGGGAAAAGAACACAGTGCAAACATAGAGCATCTTTCAAATGACTCGAGTACACCAACCAAGGAGTATATTGATTTACTACAGCGGCGGTTAAATTTTCTTTTCAAATGGCTTGAATCAGAACCAAGATCGTAATTTGATGGTGGAACTCAGGGATTTGTAAGCAAATCCTTCTTTTTTTTTTATGGCAACTTAAGGGCATGAACAACATAACGGCCATTGTCATTTTCATGGTAGCCATCGTTTTAGATGTCCCACGAACAGCTACGTATGGAGGTGAAGAATTACTAGATCCTTGTTCCATAATAGACACAGAATCCGATGGTTCGGTCAGTTTAGTTCCATCTTCATCACCATCACTGCTTCCACTTCCACTACTGTTATCTTGATCCTTTTTCCGTTTGAGAGCATTTCTGCCTGAAAATAATAGAAATTGATATAGTAGTTAGAAAGTTAGAAACCGTTTTTAACTAACAGTAATTGATAAATTTATTGTAAGATGATTGAGGACGATACTTGATGGGAATCCATTGTGATATAATGAAAATTACTTCAAAATGAGATTTACACTTTTTTAGAAAGATTAGTATGACTGCAGTTTCGCTGAAGTTCTCAGCTTTATCACATACAAAGATAAAATGGAAAGAAGCACATCGAAATTTGCCTTATATAGTCAAACAGCAGGTAACCATATTTACAGAACAATTAAGATATGAAGAGTAGGTACAACATTTTATGTATTTCCAGGGAAAAACCAAACAGAGCCATAAATCAGGTCGCATTATTTACCAAAAAGATTTAGTAGAGGACTGGCATTATAATCCAATTGGGAGTTGAGAAAACCACCTGTTCTTTTGTGTTTATTGATTGACACTATTTCGGAGAAATCTAGTTATCACCTCGTTGCCTAGTATAAAGAATTTTAAATTTTGAATAAAAATTATGTTTTTCATTTCTTAAGTGAATCGCGTAGTGTGAAATACCATTATCCAAATTTCAATAAAACAGGCTTATCCTTTAGTTGAAGACAAATAAAATATTGCGTTCAGAACAAACAATAATCGCAGTAAGTCAGTAAATACATTAAGCAAGGAATGAATGAAGGACTTTGAAAGAAAATAAATCAGGTGTCTATCAACTAAATTGCGGCAGTTGCGATAAATTTTATATCGAAAAAACTTTTTAAACTCTTACAGTAGGACCCCCATTATCCGGGCCTCTATTAACCGGGGTTCCCAGGAGACAATTTTTTTTTAATAAGCTGTTTTTAATTTTTATGGCATTTATTTTGTATGTATAATATTTATTAAAATAAAATGAATAAGAAAATGTTTTAACGATGATACAATGGTTAATTATCTATTGTTCTTCGAAATTATGAAATAAAATAATACATGGAAAAACACGGCAAGCTGGTATCGTATGATGAGATGTTTCCGGTAATTATTACTTCAATTCATATTCTAAGAACGATATTGTTTTCAAGTCTTTCTAGGAAATTCCCTACTCTGGTCTGAATAACACAAAATATTCTCAGTTGTGATTTAGTCTCCATTTAAATACGAACTAATAAAATGTCGTAAAAAAGACACCCTGTTGTATTAACACTTGAACAGAAGTTAACCATTATAAACCGAGTAGAAAAAGGTGAAAGTGTTAAAACATTGTCCGCTGAATCAGGAATCGGCGAGCTAACTGTTCTTGACAAGAAAAAAGACATTTTCGACTTCGTATCGTCGTCGGCCCAAATATCGTGTCCTCGGAAAACAATGAAGAACTCTACATAAAGACGCAAATGAAGCTGTCTATCAGTGGTTCATGCAAAAACGCGCTGAAGGAGTTCATTTGTTACTTCGAGTTCATTTCGAATTCATTTGTTACTTAGTTCGATTGTTGTTTGTTAAAACGTTCGTTTGTTGATAAAAGTGATTTTCTGCAGTTTTTTTTTGTTTAATTGATCTTTTTTTCTATCACATTAAGTCAATAAAATGTTGTAATTCGATTATCCGTGGACCCCCTACCCACCATTACCCCGGATAAAGGGGGTTATACTGTATTTCAGAGCAGAAAAGATGTTTTGATTTGGATCATGGAATTTCACATTACGCAACTCATTTAAGAAATGAAAATCATAATTTTTAAGTAATTTTGATTATATTATACGATAAATTTAATTTAAAACTTTATTTTCTACATAAATTGAGAAATTACTTAACATACCTTTTTGAAACCAGTTTCTTATATCCATTTAGGCAGCCTCAGTGTTATCCGAACGCAAATAAGAAGGTAAACTAATAAACTACAATAATTGATCCTTTAAAAAAACACCAACAGTTCAACTAACATACAAATACTTAATACTGATCAAGTTTCGGTGGGCGGTTCAGTTTATATATTGATGCAGAACTGTCTAGATCAAATGGGGAGGCGGAGACCTTTCTATAAGATAGGTAAGGTATAGGTATAAGATAGGTCATCTATAGGTTTTCTGTGGTATTATTTTTTTGTTTTCCTATGGATAATAATTGAGTACGATAGTCCGATAATTTCGATCAACAATAAAATAACGATAAATTACCCTAATTTAATAATTTTCAGTTAGTTATTTCAAGAATTTTATAAGGATTTATTTTTTTGCTTCCAGACTTCTAGGGGGGGCAGCTGCCCCCCCCCCCTGCCCTCCGCTGGGTACGCCCATGATAAGAGACGTAAATACACCTATCGATTCACCTTCACAATGTATTTGCAAAAAGCAACTCGTAGTATAAACAAGCAAGCAGTAAAAAAAACTCGACTGTTGATGAAATTAGTCCTTTCATAAATAAATTCGCAATAATGAATCGAAAAGTGCTGAGAACTACCAAATTTTGCTATACAGATACTCTATAACTTATGGAGTTATATAAATATAAGTATATACTTAAATGTGGGAAAATGTGTGAAGTTGAGGAATGGAAACTCACAGGTGAAACCTTAAGAAAGGCTGGAATTGACCTAGGAATCGTGAGCCTACTTCATCCCTACCAGAGTTGGGCGTATTCGTATTCGCGAATAAGAATACGAATATCACCCGAAGCACCCCCAACCTGCGAATACGAATACGAATATTCGTATTCGCATATACGAATACGAATATATTTGTATTCGCAAATATAAATACGAATATTCAAATATTCGCAGGGAAAATCAGCGAATATTCGATTATTCGCAGGAAAAATCTGCGAATATTCGATTATTCGCAGGGAAAATCTGCGAATAATCATATATGCGCAGCTGAAATATACAAATACGTTCGTATTTACTTGATAAAAATACAGATACACTCATATTCGCTACAAAAATATACGAATACACTTATTTTCGCAGGAATAAATATTAAAACAGCTATATTCTTAACTAATAACACTAATTAAGGTATTCCATGACTAAACATTATATTTTTTGTATTAAATGTTACGTTAATATTAAAAGTAGTTATTTATTTATTACTTTCACTTACCTGCATACAAAATATATAGTAAGGGAAATTATTACCATTGTGAAAAATTTCCGGTTTTCAACGGAACCGGACGTTTTGAGGTCTCCTGAGTCCAAATAACCAAGTCCCGCGAAATGGTCTGTGTGTGTGTTTGTGTGTGTGTGTGTTTGTGTGTGTGTGTGTGTGTGTGTGTGTGTGTGAGTGTGAGTGTGTGTGTGTGTGTGTGTGTTTGTGATTGTGTTTGTGTGTGTTTTAACTATTTGTCGTACGAAACTGAAATTAGGTATTTGAGTATATAGGTGCCCGCGATTTGACAACCAAGATTTCTTCTAAATCGAGTAAGCATAGTGAGCACTTTATCCGAATACTATTTTTCTATTTATGATTTCTCAAAAACGGTTCTAACGATTTTGATTAAACTTTTTATGTTTAATTTTAATGAAGCATTCATTAATATTAAAGAAATCTATTAGGTCTGATAGGGCTTTTATTATTGGCTAAGGAAAAAATCTTCCTTTAAAGTAATTTTTTTTTATTTCTGATTTCGAGTAAATAATTGTCCCATGTCATCCCTATTTACAAAAAATGGCTTAATATGAAATACGAAAGAATTAAAGAATTAAATATAAGAGTAATAAAATATATGATTTACCAATATAAAAATTTCGGTATTACTTCGGATGAGGAGCTCCAAGATGGCGGCCGGCGCACAGAGGTTGAAAGGCGGAAAAAACCTATTTTTTGAAGGTACTGGAATATTCTTTTTCTTTTCATTATTAATTAATAGAATAGTTACCTGACACATTCCACCAATTTATTCGGAGATATTCTGATTTTTAAACTTGTTAGGACCCTTTGAAAATCGATCATTTAAAAAGGTTATTTTTCAACGGAAAATTTGTAACAATATAATAATTTTTACAACTCGCATTTTTGTTTCTTAGAGCGATTTTCCTTCAAAATCATGAAAAGCGGTCTTACATATTACACTAGCATAAAAATGATGGTGTTTGGTCTATGTTTTAACCCAGAAATAAAATCCCGAATAAATGCTATGAAAATAAGAAAAACAAATTTTTTGGTAATCCATATTTTTCAAGCGCAGCCGAGCGCAGTTTTAAAATCCATTTTTTAAAGAAGAAGATACATTCAAGGAAATATTAAAACATATTCTAGCTGCGTCCACTTGCGTCTGTACATGTGGGATTTATTTTTTTAGTGAAATACCTATGCTATTTCATACACTTTATTCGCTATGGAGCTTGTGCTTCGAATTAGGTTATTACTAGTCGTTAAGTAAAACATCGTGCTTTACTTACCAGGTCGGTAGCATCATTTATAAAGTCAGTCTGAATCGTTATTAGGTCATTGAATAATAAAATAATAAAATAATATAATTAAATTCTATTAGGTCATTGATGAATCAACTTTTTCACTTACCGTGATTTTAGAATGAATTTGGAAATTATTAATAATAAGTTTATTAACATGAACTCGGATAACTTGGTAAAAAATAAACTGGTTTCTCATGAAAACTTTCTTGCCTTGTTTTAACAGACAGTGGCAGGAAGCTCATAGAAATAAAAATTAAATTATTTAAAAAATGAAGAGCGGCTTGCACAGAACCAAACTGATGACTCTGTAGGTATCACTTCACTGTTTTCAAGGAAGGGCTTCGGTACAAGAAAAGTTTTTCAAATACTTTCCCCATTATAGATATAGTGCGTTAGGAGGGAAGATGAAGGATTAATTGTGATTTTAGAATCATTTTGAGTGAGGAGAGTTCCCAAAGAAGAGGATAATAGGTTGTGTCTACACCGCCGGTTAATCCGAATTGCCGGTTATGCGGGGCTCCAACCTATACATTTTATAGGAAATTCAATCGTAGTAATGCTAATATCAACTTTATTTTTTTGCGGCTTAAAGATCAGGTTTGACAAGGTTTTTTCCGAAAATAGTCCATTTTCAACCACTGTGCGGCGTGATTAAACAACAAGGTATTCCGATCACGCCGTACACGATATCCACGATTCAGTTCGGGTTAACCTAGAGTTCCCGAGCAGATGTAGTCCAGATAACCAACTTCCCCGCTTCTCAATAATGAGAACAACCAACGTAATGTACAAATGAATGTTTCTTTAGTATAATTAAAGTACAACAGATATCAGTAGAAGTACTATTTCAATATATGAAAATTTCCTGTGATGTTTGCATAAAATTTTAAATTTTAAACTAAATAGACCATTTAACAAATACATTTAATAGTTTGTTTTGTAAATTTATTTGTTTGTTTTGTAAATTTATTTGTTTGTTTTTTAAAAATATGATATTGTACTGCTTAAATGATTAAATGGGTTCAAGTTAAATGCACGTATAAATGGAAAAAGTACAAATAAATTAATATAAGAATCCGAGTATTCATAACCACCAGATCATTATTTTTTTGTTATTTAAAGAAAAAATGTATTTAAGTAACCAAAAAGGAATAATTAATTCTTTTGTTTAGTAAATTTATTTGTTTGTGTGTTAAAAATATGTTATTGTCTTGTTTAAATTATTAAATGGGATCGAGTTAAATGCACAAGGTACAAATACTTAATAATATAAGAATCCGAGCATTCTTAACCACCAGATTATTATTTTTTTGTATTTCAAGAAAAATGTATTTAAATTACCAAAAAGGATATTTTTAAAAATGATTTGATGATGATTTTAAATGAATGTCTCCAATGATGTCTCCAAAGGAAAAAGAACAAACTGTACATGATTTATTAGATTAAAGAAAGGGAGTAAAAGGTTTAAGAAATTATACAATTAAAATCAATTTAACTATAATTATCGGCTAACAGTATTATAATCCACTAAATAGAATTGATTTAATTAAATACGTTTCAACTAGCAATAATCGCACTTCAGTAGACCTTCATCGGTTATGATTAAAGCTCGGAATTCCGTGCAGTAAAAATTTGAAAACGTGCAATAAAAACTTCAAAACGTGCAAAAACGTGCAATAAAAACTTCAAAACGTGCAAAAACGTGCAATAAAAATGTATTGCTTGAAAATCAGGAATTAAATTATTTTTGCGAACAAATAATAGCTACTTTGGAAAAAAGTAAGTAGCGGAGAGTAAATTGAAATAGAAACTCTTTTATTTTTACAGATTATTTTTATATATTGTTTTGGTATAATCATTGAATTTTGGATCTTTTTTTGTAATACTATTGATATATTTTTGAAAACTAATCGGATCAGTATGATGTGGAAGATGTGGAATATAGAGTTAAATACTCGCATGTAAGCTGTGATTACATATATTGGAAATAGGAAGATCTTAAAAAAGGAAACATACTAATCAAATTATGGAATCACTAGATGCAATATCCGGTGCGTAGGCTTATTTTTAAATCACTCTGGTGACACGCACTACTCCTGTTACCGTTCTAGTGTTAAAAAAAAAAGGTACTTACTTGTGCTACAGCGGGTATCAATTTGTGATTTCCTCCCACATCCAATGTTTTATCACAAGATTTACAGAACACTAGACAATCATCCCTATTGAGTTCAGGATATTTTTCAATCCATCCCGCAGTTTTCGACTTGCTCCCATTTTAGGCATTTTTAGTAATAATATACTCGACAGAAGCTAGTTTGATACTGACAGATCGATGGGAATTGAGAAACAAAATGTAAACATCCAGGAACCACTGAACCCTCATTTCTGGGAAATCGGAGGTTTGTGTTGGTTTAAATCTCCTAAGTTCCCTTTATATTTTTTCTATGACGAGTCACATTTATTTTTCCACTATTGTTTTGACGTGTATTAAAGAAAACTACAATTTGTAATATATTTTTACTTCAAAATATCAAATGATGCAATTTCGAGCAATTAAAATTCAAAACGTGCAATTTCGTGCAGTAAACCCCCAAACGTGCAATTTCGTGCTGTAAACCCCAAAACGTGCAATTTCGTGCAGTATAAAACTTCATTAAAACATTCCATTAGGCTTGATTCGGATAAGTAACTTGAGTTCGCTCTATTCTGACTTTCCAAAAAAAAGATGCAATTGCACGGGAATCCGAGCTCTAGTTATGATATTGCCTCTGCGCAATGTTAATTTAATAAAATGTTTATATTTGTTAATGTTATTCTGCCCTAACCCAATTAAAAATTACCCACATATTTCAATCATTTTTCGATCAATACTTCCAAGTTTCGACGAGCTGTTGGAAATTCGTTATATAAATATGCCATTTGGATATAGGTACAGACTGTGTAGCTGCATCAGACCTAACCTAATAAAAGTAAGCAGCGAATGAATTCCCTTCCAAAAATGTGGATAAAGGTCTGGCCACTAGAGATGGGCGTTTCGGTTGTTTTTACAAAACGCCAACGAACTGTTCGTTGAAAAAAAACAACTGTTGGAAAAAACGGTTTGAAAAAAACAGGTTGGGGAAAACAGAAAACCTCCTATCTGTTTCTATCAGGTGTTTGTTTTGTGTTGTGTTGTTTTATTGGAAACGTAATAATAGTATTAATTCAAAGTTTAAAAAAATAATAATTTGAGAATAAAATCAGAAAATGTCCCTAATTGTTGAAGCAACAAAATTAAAATAAAAAATCACAAACTTAAAATAATTTTGACAGGTCTTTATCGAGAAAAATGTTAAAATATTATGAATTCTTGAAATATTAAGAAAAATAAACTTCTTTAATATTTAGAATTTTTTTTTCATTGTAATGAACTATATGTAATAACTTCCTGTTATTGTAATGTATTCTCATCCATAAACAGCAGTTTGGAGATATGTTTTAATTAGCACTTGAATAAACTGACATTAAAAAAAATGTAATTAAAAGTGTAACTTTAAATTTTAAATGAAATAAATAGAAATTCGAAAATAGAATCCACAGAAAACTTAACGGAAAATCAAACAACGGAGCGCTATTGGTGAAGAAAACAACTGTTCTTTTCAATTTCAGTCGTTCTGTAACGAGTTCCAAACGTTTGAGTAGTTGTAAATGAGAACGGGAAGAGAAGGAAGTTCTAAATCCCAACTGTTTGGGCTGGTTCAGGAAAACAGTTTTTTCCGTTTTTTACAAAAAACAGTTTTTTCAAACAGTTTGGCGTTTTTCTTCCCATCACTACTGGCCACACATGTCCGCACCGGATCCGCACCGCAGCACTAATATAGGTTATGTTCAAAATATTTTTAATTTAACTTACATATTACTTTTAGTTATGCCTAAAGGTCAGGCTACACATGTCAGACACAGGCCACTTTAGGCATAAATAAAGGTAATATGTAAGTTAAACGAAAAATATTCTGAACATAACCTATATTAGTGCTGCGGTGCGGATACGATGCGGACATGTGTGGCCAGACCTTAAAGCCGACATCGGATCTCGGGAACTCTCGTTTAACCCGAACGATAATAATATCAAGTTTATTATTTGGCGGGATGCCGCGCGAAGAGCGTGTTCTTCAAAATTTTATCAGTCGGAAAAAAACATATGGTGATTCTTATTGAATCAAACTTATGTTCCAACAAGCATTTGAAACGATGACAATATTCGCATGCGCAGTACATCTTTACTAACTCCTCATTATTAACAGGACAAGGCGTACTGAGCCTGCAAAAAGAGTCAACATGTATTAAGAGCTTTTTGTCAGTAATCTATTTACTTTAATAAAGCATTATTACTTGTTACTGCCTTAAAAGGATAAAATATCGTTGTTTTTTGAAAAATACTAACCTACTAAAAATTGAAAAATTAGTTCTAATTTAATATCGGCCGTTGTGATTAACCCTTTCTATCGATTCTTATTTACGATAGTTCCTCAAAAAAGATGATCGTATAGTCTAAAACTCGATTATTTTTTCTATAATCTAATATATTTATAAATATATTTATTAATAAAAAAGAATGCAAACGAAGTTCTAAGTAGATGAGACCAACTTCATTCTTGGTAGAAAACTTATTGTTAAATTCCAAAATTTCGACCGATATATTATACATACACATTACTACTAATATCGGATTGAAATTTTGAATATATCGGAAATTGAAATTTTTATTTTGGTAAATCATATATTTTATTTCTCTTATATTTAATTCTTAAATTCTTTCGTATTTTATATTAAGCTATTTTTTGTAAATAGGGATGACAAGGGACAATTATTTACTCGAAATCAGAAATTAAAAAAAATTACTTTAAAGGAAGATTTTCTCCTTAGCCAATAATAAAAGCCCTATCAGACCTAATAGGTTTCTTTAATATTAATGAATGCTTCATTAAAATTAAACATAAAAGTTTAATCGAAATCGTTAGAACCGTTTTTGAGAAATCATAAATAGAAAAATAGTATTCGGATAAAGTGTTCACTATGCTTACTCGATTTAGAAGAAATCTTGGTTGTCAAATCGCGGGCACCTATATACCTCAAATACCTAATTTCAGTTTCGTACGACAAATAGTTAAAACACACACAAACACAATCACAAACACACACACAGACCATTTCGCGGGACTTGGTTATTTGGACTCAGGAGACCTCAAAACGTCCGGTTCCGTTGAAAACCGGAAATTTTTCACAATGGCAATAATTTCCCTTACTATATATTTCATATGCAGGTAAGTGAAAGTAATAAATAAATAACAATTAAATAACTACTTTTAATATTAACGTAAAATTGAATACAAATAATATAATGTTTAGTCATGTAATACCTTAATTATTGTTATTAGTTGAGAATATAGCTGTTTTAATATTTATTCCTGCGAAAATAAGTGTATTCGTATATTTTTGTAGCGAATATGAGTGTATCTGTATTTTTATCAAGTAAATACGAACGTATTTGTATATTTCAGCTGCGCGTATATGATTATTCGCAGATTTTCCCTGCGAATAATCGAATATTCGCAGATTTTCCTGCGAATAATCGAATATTTGCTGATTTTCCCTACGAATATTCGAATATTCGTATTTATATTTGCGAATACAAATATATTCGTATTCGTATTCGCAGGTTGGGAGTGCTTCGGGTGATATTCGTATTCTTATTCGCGAATACGAATACGCCCAACTCTGATCCCTACGTAGGGGACTGTCGGAGGAGGATGTGATTGACCGGCAGAGATGGAGAAACCTACTAGGAGTTTGGTTAGTTAGATTTCTTATTGCAATTCACCCCCGCCCCCTACATTTCAGATTTCAGATAATTAAAAAAAATTAGCATTTTTGCTGGCAGTGTACTGTATTATGCGTAAATATGAATATATTATTTTTACAATTTACTTTAAATAGTATTACTTCTATAAATATAAAATTACTGGCATGGAAATATTTTTGTGTAAACATTGTTAACTTTACTTTTGTTTCATAGACATGTTATGTTTTTTAAAAGAGGTAATTTTAAATTTATAAAACAAAAGTTAATATATTTAAACCATAAATATCAAAATTATAGTAAAACATTAATCCATGAAATCACATATTGTTCGCTTAAAATATCTTTTGGATTACACTTTTAAAAATATTAGAAACTAACACATTTAATAGAAACAAAAATCTGGTGCGATGCGCGCAACACACAACTTTCACTTACGAACTTACTTAGATTAGAAATCGACGTGTTTCGATAATATCTAAACGCCATTTTTCCACATTTAAGTATATACTTACATTTATATATCTCCATAAGTTACAGAGTATCTGTATAGCAAAATTTGGTAGTTCTCAGCACTTTTCGATTCATTATTGCTAATTTATTTATGAAGGGTCTAATTTCATCAACAATCGAGTTTTTTTTACTGCTTGCTTGTTTTTTACTACGAGTTGCTTTTGGCAAATACATCGTGAAGGTGAATCGATAAGTGTATTTACGTCTCTTATGCCTTTCTGGAAATCAAGAACGATTACTGTTCCTCTAAAATCGCTTTATATTGTTTTCAAAAATTTATTATGGAACTAAAGTTTCTAAACTAAAATATAATTAATTAAACAACATCGTTACACCCGTTTTTGAGTAAACAAAAAAAAAACACGTGATAATGAGACAACATTTATTAAGTAAAGTGCCCCCTCCGTTAAACCAATTTTGATAAAATTTCGGCTGTCGCATCACGGTCATATACATACATCAAATACCAAGTTTGATCAAAATCGTTGAAGCCGTTTTTGAGTAAATAAAAAAAAACACGTGAAAATGGGACAACATTTATTAAGTAAAGTGCCCCCTCCAATTAATCAATTTTGATAAAAATTTTACTGTCGCCTCGCGGGCATATAAATACACCAAATACCGAGTTTAATCAAAATCGTTAGAGCCGTTTTTGAGAAAATCGAAAAAAACCTAAAAATTAGACAAAATTCTTTAAATAAAGTACCCCCTCCGTTTGACCAATTTTGATGAAATTTTTGCTGTCACATCGCGGGCATATACATACACCAAATACCCAATTTCAGGTCTGTGCGGTTTATAGTTTTTGAGCTAGTCTATTCACACACACACACACACACGCGCACACGCACACGCACACGCACACGCACACGCACGCACACACACACACACAGACCATTTCGCGGGACTTGGTTAATTGGACTCAGGGGACCCCAAAACGTGTATTTCCGTTGAAAACCGGAAGTCGAAATTTTTCACGATCGCAATACTTTCCTTACTATATATTTCATATATAAGTAAGTGAAAGTAAAAATAATATTTTTACGCTGATGTTACCTTGGTTACAATTAGATCAAGGTGTAACTATTATCATACCATTTTCTTTAAATTAATTTTTATTTTTCATAGGACACTAGAGTAAAACTTTTTGAAGCTACAGCAGAAAGTATCCTCCTTTACCTTTCAGAAATTTAGGGGCCATCATACATAGAGAATATTGAAAGAGGGCAACTAATGTTCTTCAAGCGGCTTCTTCACCTCACTCTCAATACACCAGATAGCTATGTAAGATTGGAAACCGGACAGACTCATACATACCCTAGAGTATTTAAACGAATGCTCACCTGGTGGCAACGCGTCCTTAACATGCCTAATGCATCATTAGCGAAACTGTGCTACTTAAAACTACAAGCACTATCAGTAAATTATGGATTACCTTTCAACTGGGCAATTAAGCTTCAAGAGTCACTTCAAATGCTTGGAGAAGGGGAAATTTGGTGCAAACCTCAACTAACCACACAAGAATTAAACTGCTTTGTGGAAAAACTTAAAAATCACCTAATCAGCAAGGACATAGAATCTGTCTTAAATAGTTCTTTCAACCCACTCTATAAAAACATCAGCTCCTTAGGAGCTACAGAACCATACTTACTAACTAGGACCCACATCAACAACTTTAAATAAGAATAATAGCACAACTGAATAATGCCGTCTGACCGGCATCCACAATAGCAGAATTTACAGCCACAGATATGTAACGATATTTTACATAGATAAGGAATGCCCACTTTGCAATACAGACCAAGACACTATTGCACACATCAGGAATTCAGGAAAATATATTTCAACCAAATCATCACAGAAAACCTCCTCATCTCTGAAAACCTAGCGAACTCTCTTACAATAGCAGACGGAATTAAGGGGGGAAAAAATCAAAAGATTATCTCTATTTACTATACACAGCCTAAGGATGAGGAAAACTCTTATTAAACTAATGGACCCAATCTCGTCACAAATTATTAAAAGGAAAAAAAAAATCTGGTGCGTGCGCGCAACACACAACTTTTACTTACCAACTGACTTAAATTAGAAATTGATGTGTTTTGTTAATTGCCACTTCTCAAAGACACATTTCTCCACATTAATTTCTTATTAATATTTTTATTTTCTCTATAAAAAACACTAATTTTTTATTATTAAATAAAAGTTTTTACTTGTGGTGATTCGGTAATGCAAGCATAATACTCCAAGTCGTCTGATTTTATAATTCTCTATGTAGTTGTTGAAAACTTGATTTACCATGAAACAAATAATTTCCATTAAATGGACAGAACGGCTTTAATTGTGAATAACGGTCTGTCATTAAAGGCGTACTCCACCGTAGCGTGTGCTCAACGTATTTTATGAATTAACGGAATATTTTTTTTTTTCTTCTGTATATGTTTACTTGATTTTTTTCATATTTCTTATTTAGCCATTTCTTATTTTTAGGCGTAATGAGAGTCAGTTAATTTTTCCATATAAACAAAAACAAGGGTACTTTACAGGTAAACAAAAAAGGCCCCTTCCCCATTTAAGCCCCCTCAGAACATTTTAATAACGATAAAGCTTACCTGATATTAAGAACGCCTTATTTTCATTAAACATGGCGAATTTGATCAAAATCATTAAAGCCGTTTTAGAGATAATCGAAATCGATAAAGTTTTAGCATGGTGAACCTATCCGACCCCCAAGATATACCAGTAAGGAAGCGTAAATCATTTAATTTTCTGTTTGTGGCTGCTCTCAGTGATGAAATGTGTGACTCCCAATTTAATTTTTTTATCAAATATGACGCCTAGAAATTTGTGATGATTTGCGTAAGGTAGTAGAGAATTTTCTAATCGCAGTTCGGGAAGGGATGGATCATTTCTCTTTCGGTTGAAGTGTACGCACAAAATTTTTCTACAGAAATTTTTAAACCTACGGATGAGGACCAAATATTAATTCTGTTTAGGGCATCTTGTAATTTATTTCGGATTGTGAAAACGTTCTCGGATCGGCAAATAATCGCTAAATCTCCGCAAATAGTAAAGGTTTAATGCCTCTAGGTAAGTTATTTCCAAGATCATTTATAGCCAACGAAAATAAGGTTGGGCTTAGCACGCAACCCTGGGGGACACCGCTTTTCTGTTCGTCACTTCGGGATAGTTGTCCTCCAAATCGCACCCTAAAATGACGATTACTTAGGAATTGCTTGATGAACCTGTACATTTGACCACTGATTCCCACCGACATAAGTTTTCGAAGGATGGTTATATGGTTTATATTATCAAATGCCTTCATCATGTCAAAGAATATTGCTATGGTATGTTGTCCATTGACGAATCCATATTGAATTTCAGTTGAATGCAACCAAATGGTCAACTGTAGATCGCCCTTTGCGAAATCCAGACTGGAAAGGTTGAATCAGGCCATTCATCTCTATTATCCACATCAATCTTTTGTTAACCATCCGCTCCATTAATTTACAGAGGCAACTTGTTAGAAAGATAAGGCGATAACTATTGGGCAGTCTTTTGTCTTTCCCGGTTTTTAATATTGGAATAATAATTTAGCTATTCGGAATTTCCCCCTCGGTCCATAAGTGGTTGTAATAGTCGAGTAGCCAATTCAAGGTATCACGTGGAGGATTTTTTATCATATTATAATGGATATCGTCCGGGCCTGGTGAGGATCCTTTAACGGAATTTAAAACATTTCCTAGTTCCCACATTGTAAAAGGAAGGTTACATTTTAAAACAGAATTTGAATTATTTAAATTTGGAAGATTTGATGGAATAGTGACAGAATTGGTGATTTGATTAAATGGACTAAATATTTCCGAGAAAAAATTAGCAAATTCATTAGAAACGGATGAAGGATCGTCGCAAAGAGAGTTATTAACTAAGATAGTGTAACGGGGATAAGTGGGATTTTTAGTGATTTTTCGAACCTTCCATACATCAGCTGAAGTTGTAGAGGAGTTAATGGAGCTTAAGAATTTTTCCCAGGATTCGGATTTACATTGGTTGAACGTTTTCCTGCATATGGCGCGGTGTTTTTTGTATTCTATCAGATTTTCAGTGGTCATGCACCTTTGAAATTTTCTGTAGGCTCTACGGCGGTCCTTAAGACCTTTTTTGTATGTTTCGTTGAACCAAGGGACTGGCGGCCTACTTGGTACCCCTTTAGTCATCGGTTTGACATATTAGCTGCGTTAATTATTGTATTAGTAATTAATTCGCATCCTTCTTCTATACTCTCGTCAGTTGGAGGAGGTGGAGGTGGAGAGACCAAGGAACTAAAAAGAGACCAATCTGCCCTATCCATTATCCATCGAGTTGAGCTTCGGTATGATGGATTTACATGAGTAAATTTAATTAAAATTGGAAAATGGTCACTCCCGTATAGATCTGGGAGGACGTTCCAGTTTATAGTATTAAAGAGACTTGGGCTGCAAATCGAAAGATCTATTGCAGAAAAAGTCCCATAGCTTGAACTTAGGAATGTGTTCTCTCCAGATTTGAAAAGGATTAGGCCTAAGGTATCTATGAAATTTTCGATTGCTCTACCCCGTGAGTTAGTATGTTGGGAACCCCATAGACAGTTATGACCATTGAAGTCTCCTGCATACAAAACTGGATGCGGTAGTTGATGATGTATGTCAAATAGATGTTGAGGATCAATTGGTTGGTCATGTGGGAGGTATACATTCCACACAGAAAACGTGAAACCGAAGTGGACCCTGACGGCTGCAAATAGTAATGTGCTCTGAATAAACGGATTTGTGAACAGCAAGTAAGACTCCACGGCAGTTATGACTAGTATTTGGACCATCCTTTCGATAAATTTCAAAAATTTTTATGGTAAAATTTTCATGTTGTGATAGATGTGTTTCCTGTAGGGCTATATAGATTGGGTTTGTGTTATTGGTTAATATTTTCAAATCATTAAAATGAATTTTTAAACCATTGCAGTTCCATTGTGCTATGACCATTAAATTAACAAAAGAAAGACAGTATTATAATATATTGCAAAAGAAAGGAGAAACACAAACATATAGTGATTATATTCTAGTAAGCTGGTGAACAAAATTTTTGTTGTTGAGAATGACGAGATAATAATAAAGGATAAAAGATGAGAAAATGTTGAAGAGGAGAAAGAATATTGGTTGTGAGATATAGCTGTCTTGTATATTAACAGATCATCTTGATACGAGTATATTATGTGGTTATTTAGGATGAACCCATGAGATAGTAAGATAAAATTTACTTTTGCATATTTAAGACTTAATAAATATATTACAATTGGATATCCATCATTAGATTTATAATATTTAGAAATATTTTCAGGGGAATTGTGTTTATGATTGAGTAGAAACTTAGGAAAGGTAATATGTTGACATGGTAAAATTATAAGGAGATTGTAGATTTAAGATTAATATCGTCAGATGAAACATGGAAATTGATTGGATAAATTATTTTCATTGTTTTGATTTTTTGATCCATATGACCTGAGTCCTCATCGTTCAACATAGAACACTCCGAAGTTAATGACTCGCTCGCCCCCTGAGCCCGATCAGCTGGCTGCTCAGGTTGGATGGGGAGAGAAGTAGGGGTAGTGGACCATGATGTCCGGATAGGAGAAGGTGAATGGGTTGAGAAAAGGAGAGGAGGAGATGAAAGTGTAGAGAAAGCTGGGACAGAAGAGATGGAAGGAAGTGAGGAATTAGCGGAAGGCAAAGAGGAAGAAGGAGTTAAAGAGGGAGGGGGGGGGGGTGAGAAGTGAAGGTGAGGGGAGGGGAAGAGAAAGGAAGTGCCGGGGAGGAGGCTTTCGAGGTCATCGCCACCGTTCCGACCGATGTTGAACGCGACCGAACGGCCGGGATGCCCACTTTAGCTTTAGGTGTAGCGGCCGAGGTGATAAATGTAAAGTTGACTTGTATTCGTTGTTGGAAAGAGCTATAGATAAGAGTCAATCCTATTTTGTTTATACTTAATATGTAATGAGGACCTTCTTCGAATATATGTTTAATGATCAAAATAGTATTGCAGTACTGACATAATGGAGGTGGATTTTTTTCGTATCAAATAAGAGTGTGTATGCTCAGTGGGGCCTATTCTCAAACGGGTAAGGACGGCCCCTCTTTACTATTATATACAAAAATGTATAGGTTAGTGCTAAAGAAATTTTCATAAAACCAAGTTAAAAATTTTAATTTCCATTTTCTCAAAAAGGGGATCTTTTAAAATTTTTAATTTTTTTTGTAAAAAATAGGACATACTGCCTATACCTATACATTGTTCTATATCATATGAAACCGCGTGGAATGCGCTGTTAAACGACACCAATCTCATAGCCCTAGTCAAATTTGGAAATATCTACATCTTTTTAATCATAAAAAGATAGATTTATTGAATTTTATCACTAGTTTTCAATTTTTTTTGTAATGAAGGAATTTTCATCCCACTTTTATATTTTGTTGTATGAATAGATATACTACTACCTATTTTTTACAAAAAAAATTAAAAATTTTAAAAGATCCCCTTTTTGAGAAAATTGAAAATACAATTTTAAACTAGGTTTTACGAAAATTTCTGGTCACATGTGGTGTTGTGGTTAGCATGGCAACCTACAATACTAAAGATCGCGGGTTCAATTCCAGCGGTGGCCCTAGGATTTTTTAATGGGAGTAAAAAATCCTTAGCCATGCCGTCCCTCGGATAGGACGTAAAATGGAGGTCCCGAGCCTGTACGGTGTCAGGTACTCGTTAAAGATCCCTATCCTAATTATACCTGGATAGGCAAAATTTAGGACTCCCACTGTAGCATCGTCCGATTAGCCTTAGTAGCATAAAAATGGACGTTAAACAAACAAACAAACGAAAATTTCTTTAGCACCAACCTATACATTCCTGTATATCATATGAAATGGCAGGGAATGCACTGTTAAAAAACACCAATTTCATAGCCCAAGTCCAAATTGGAAAACATCTGCAGCTATTTTTAACCGACTTCGAACGAAAGAGGAGGTTTCTCAATTCGATACGTATGTGGGACATTCTTTTACAAACCGAACAGATTTGGACAAAAATTGACCGACACGTTTTAGATTTAAATGAAACTTTTTTTACGGGCTCTATATCGAAAAAAATGAGATACGTGTAAGAGGATTTTTTTTTATTTTCGATATTTTGAAAAATAAACAAGATCGAAAATTCGTGAATTTGATGATTAATCGGTAATAGCCTATTTTTCAAAAATTCATAACTCCGGTTCTGTTTAAGCTAAAAAATCTTTTTTATTTTTTATTTTGAAGGCAAAAAAACAAGCCTTAAGAAAAAAATACTTTCAAAACAAATTGTCGAAAAATTCAAATTGTTATTAACAATTTCAATGTTTAAATCGGTTTTTAACAGTGGCGCCACCCATGAATCAACTTTTTACTATTTTTATCGTATTCTGCGTCAAATTTTCTATCGAAAACCCTTTTAAAAACGATGGAGAAGTTATTTTTACTGTAAGAAAAAAATTAATTGATTTAGCATATGAATACAAATTTGAAGAAAAACAATTGTCCGAACGTTTCCAAAAAGCTTTAACAATAAAAGGAACTTTAAAATATCATGGTATTAATCCGATTTCTTTACAGCAATTGGAAGCAAAACGGTTTTCATCTTGCGAAAAAAAGGATATTGTAAAAATTTTTAAACAGGAAATGTAAACATTGTCTTATTTTTAAATATTGTATTTATTATTATATTCGAAATATTGTTCTTATAAGCTAATGCATTATCGAAATCTTAATAAAAAAAATTCATTTTCAACAATGTTTTTTATTTATGTATTTTTTCTATTTTTCCCCATCTTCTTGGCTAATAAAATATGTTTTTTAATTAAAAAAATAAAACAATTATTTGTATTTAAGAGATAAACGGTGTAAAACAAGAATATGTGCCGTAAAATGTGACTCACGTGTCGATGTGACGAACCGCGCTAAATTAATAATTTTTTTTCTTACAGTAAAAATAACTTCTCCATCGTTTTTAAAAGCGTTTTCGATAGAAAATTTGACGCAGAATACGATAAAAATACTGAAAAGTTGATTAATGGGTGGCGCCACTGTTAAAAACTTTCAACAATTTGTTTTGAAAGTTTTTTTTTCTTAAAGCTTGTCTTTATACCTTCAAAATAAAAAAAAATTATATTTTTTAGCTTAAACAGAACCGGAGTTATGAATTTTTGAAAGATAGGCTATTACCGATAAATCATCAAATTCACGAATTTTCGATCTTGTTTATTTTTCAGAATATCGAAAATAAAAAAAAATCCTCTTACACGTATCTCTTTTTTTTTCGATATAGAACCCGTAAAAAAAGTTTCAGTTAAATCTAAAATGTGTCGATCAGAAAGGTGTTCGGTTTGTAAAAGAACGTCCCATGTGCTTTTTTTTTTTTTTTTTTTTTTTTTTTTTTTCAATTTTTATTTATTTTATTTTTTTTTTTATTTATTTAACACCCTTCCCTGCCTTTCGGCAACACGGGTTTCGGCAACATTAACATGTATGTCCACCGATTACTCCAAGATGGATGGACCAATTGGAACTAAACCTTTTGCATCTTGTAGAGTATTTTCCCAAGGTGGTCCCATTAAAACCTTTTTTGGGTTCTTAATTTATTTAAGAAGTTATCGGGAATAAACATGAAAATAAATATTTAATTATCGCTACAAATTTTTACTAATTGGAAAACATATGGCATATATAACATAAGGTATGCTCCAACAAGCTATTAAACTCATTGGTAACTAACAAATCTCAAAATTGTTTTAATGCTGGATGAATCATATGGGAAAACCAACCAATCAAATTTAGAATTAAAAGAGTGGGGGAAGAACATGAGCAGTCTATTAGTTATCGACGTGTTTTAAGTGCTTGTTGGAACCAACGTATACATAACCTTAACTAATTTTTCAACAGCAGATTTCAATAAAGATATTTAATATCCGATAAATGTAATATCGCTGTCGTTTTCTGTAGCGATATTAGTATATATGTTAGATAGATGAATATATTCACCGATACCGAACAGTAAAGCTTTTTAATTTAGATCCAGTCGACGATTGGACACCATAATCATAAGACCACGAAATTCGTGGAATTCCTAGAAAGACTGGGTATTGATAACCGTTTTAAAGTAGAATTTAAGACTTCTTCAAGTTCCCCAAGGTTCGTTTAAATTTAAAATCGCAGCCATTATTGATTTCCGAATTTCACTCGCTATGCACGTTAAAAAGGAATACAATAATTCCTGGTAAAGCTTATTTTTCAGTTGATTTGGGGGCCTTAACAAAGGACTAAGGCACCTCTGTCTTCTTCCGGAATCACTCGGTCATATTAATATACAACTTAATCGTGAAATCTTGTGCCGATTCTTCATGGAGTGACACTTCTGTTATGTTATCGGGATTACTACTATAGGTTTCTAATTTTGTTTCTGCAATTATTAAGTCGTATAAATTAGAAAAACTGTCAGTGCCAAATCTTTTATTTTGTGAAGACGAAAATCTGCTGTCTAAGCTCAAATGTTGCTCGAAAAAATATTAGGGGCATGTCCAGTTATGAAATAGTTTACGTTCTGCTAAATAATTTCAATATTAGTTTGTTCCATCACCAATTTCATCTATGATGGCTAATTGTCTAATTTTTTGTTTAAGTTACGATAACGTTGATAGCTGGTGGCACACAGGGTTTGGTGGGGTGGGGTCTAGATAGGAGAGTCCAGATATAAAAATCTTTAAGACTTATTAGGAATTATATCCATCATTCATTATCCAGTTGATTTTTCGATTTTTTACACTTTTCAACTTGCCTAAATTGTGAGTTGCAATTGTTTGCTGTGTATTAACTGAAATGTGGTAGAATAAAGCATTATCAAATAGCCAGACTGTCTTAAGTCAATTTCCATTGATTTTGAGGTTTCGATCGATCTTTATTAAATCAAAAGAAATTTAAATCTTCGATTTTCTAAAGGTTGCGGAAATTTTCAAATGCCAAACCGTCATAAGTTCAGTGTTTGCGGTTCGTGAGAGCCTAAGTGTGTTGTTAAGAGCCTAAGTCCAATAATAAATGAATGAATTTTATTGAAACAGACAGTGAAAATGATCTTGCATGTCTTTAGGGGTTTTTCGCGTTCGAGGTAGTCACCTCTCAGGTACCGAAATAACTAACACAAATATTGTGTATTGTATATCCCAGTTAATGAAAATTTTCCTATGACACTTTCCCCATACAGACATTACATTATTTAACAAAGAAATTAAAATTTCAATGTTCGCTGATGTTCATCCATCAATAAAAACTGCAAAATAAAAGTTGATATCTCCCAGAAACAACCTCTTTGTATGAAATCCCCCCAGCAAAAATTTGGCAGTCATGAAAATGCTTAACATCATAAATCTACCCCACTAGAATTGAAGAAATTTATTTTCTGAATATTTTTTTATTGCGAAGGATATTATTCTTAGTACTTCGCTATTAAATTTAAAGTTAAACATGGTATTTAATACTTCAACTTAATACTTTTTAATAAGAATTAGTGTGTATTCGTACAAATAAAAATAGAATTATTCTTCTTATTGCATTTTTCCGCTTTTTATACCATTTTCAATTTTGCTGTGTATTCATAAAAATCAGAAGATAATTATTTCATACTTTTCAGTGCATTTATTTTTACTGGTTCCTAGGTTTCGAAGTCGGGTTAATTTTATTTATAAAATGTTTTTTTTAATCATAAAATGCTAGATTTATAAAATTTTATAACTACTTTTTAATTTTTTAGTAATGAAGAAATTTCCATCCCACTTTTATACTTTGTTGTATGAACAGATATAATACAACCTACTTTTTAAAAAAATGCCCTTTTTGAGAAAATTTAAATTAAAATTTTACATTTAGTTTTAAGAAAATTTCTTTAGTACCAACCTATACATTGCTGTATATCATATGAAACGGCATGGAATGCGCTGTTAAAAAACACCAATTTGGAAAACACCTGCAACTATTTTTAATCATAAAATGGTAGATTTATGACATTGTATTACTTTTTAATTTTTTAGTAATGAAGAAATTTCCATCCCACTTTTATATTATGTTGTATGAATAGATATAATACTACCTTCTTTTTAAAAAAATATAATTTTTTGAGAAAATTGAAATTAAAATTTTACATTTAGTTTTAAGAAAATTTCTTTAGTACCAACCTTTACCTACATTGTTGTATATAATATGAAACGGCATGGAATGCGCTGTTAAAAGACACCAATCTCATAGTCCTAGTCAAATTTGGAAAACATCTACAGCTATTTTTAATCATGATTTTTTCTGTTTGTGGACCTATTTTTGAGGGCTTTAGAGACCAATAATTCAATAACTCAGTAATATTTCACAGTTTTTCTAGTATATGCAAGTAGCACACATGTAACAAATTTCAAGAAAATCTGTAATGGTGAGGCTCAAGCCTGTGTTGAATTGACGTGGAATAGCCCATTTATAAAATGAAAAATCTGGTGCGTGCTCGCAACACACAACTTTCACTTACCAACTTACTTAAATTAGAAATTAATGCGTTTTGTTAATTGCCACTTCTCAAATGAACAGAACGGCTTTAATTATGAACCATGGTCTGTCATTAAAAGCGTACTCCGCATGCGTGGGCTCAACGAGTTTTATGAGTTGACTGAATATTTTTCTTTTTTTCTCCTCTTTATGTTTTCTTTATTATTATCATATCTCATATTTAGCCATTCCTTATTTTTAGGCGTAACGAGAGACAGTTAATTTCTCCATGTAAACAAAAACAAAGGTACTTTATAAGAAAGAAACAAACTAACAAAAAATGCCCCCCCCCCCCAAAAAAAAAAACCCTCAGAACATTTTAATAATGATAAAGCTTACCTGATATTAAAGAAAACCTAATTTTCATTAAACATGACGAATTTGATAAAAATCGTTAAAGCCGTTTTTGAGATCATCGAAAAAAAGGTAAAAATTGGAAAAAAATTATGAAATAAAGTGCCCGCTCCGTTTGACCAATTTTGATGAAATGTTTGCTATTACATCTTTGGCATATATATACATCAAATACCCAGTTTGATCAAAATCGTGAAAGCTGTTTTTGAGTAAATAAGAAAAACACGTGAAAATGATACAAAATTTATTAAGTAAACTCCCCCCTCCGGTTGATCAATTTTGATGAAATGTTGGCTATCACATCTTTGGCATATACATACATCAAATACCGAGTTTGATCAAAATCGTTAAAGCCGTTTTTGAGTAAATAAAAAAAACAGGTGAAAAAGATACAAAATTTATTAAGTAAAGTCTCCCCTCCGGTTGATCAATTTTAATGAAATTTTTACAGTCGTATCTCGGGCATATAAATATATCAAATACTCAGTTTAATCAAAATCGTTAGAGCCGTTTTTGAGAAAATCGAAAAAAACGTAAAAAGTTATTAAATAAAGTACCCCCTCCCTTTGATCAATTTTGATGAAATTTTTGCTGTCACATCGCGGGCATATACCTACACTAAATTCCCAATTTCAGGTTCCCACGGTTTATAGTTTTTGAGCTAGTCTGTTCACACACACACACACACAGACACACACACACACACACACACACACACACAGACCATTTTGCGGGACTTGGTTATTTCGACTCAGGGGGTCCCAAAACGTGTATTTCCGTTGAAAACCGGAAGTCGAAATTTTTCACGATCGCAATACTTCCACTTACTATATATTTCATATATAGGTAAGTGAAAGTAAAAATCTGGTGCGTGCGCGCAACACACAACTTTCACTTACCAACTTACTTAGATTAGTAATTGGCGTGTTTTGCTAAATATCATTTCCCAAAGTCACACATTTTTCTACATTCATATCTTATTTTTGTTAATCGTTATAGCCGTTTTTGAGTAATAAAAAAAAACCCGTGAAAATGATACAAAATTTATTAAGTAAAGTCCCCCCTCCCGTAGATCAATTTTGATGAAATTTTTACAGTCATATCTCGGGCATATAAATACATCAAATACCAAGTTTGATCAAAATCGTTAAAACCGTTTTTGAGCAAATAAAAAAAAACCCGTGAAAATGATACAAAATTTATTAAGTAAAGTCCCCCCTCCGGTTGATCAATTTTGATGAAATTTTTACAGTCATATTTCAGGCATATAAATAGATCAAATACTCAGTTTAATCAAAATCGTTAGAGCCGTTTTTGAGAAAATCGAAAAAAACTTAAAAAGTTATTAAATAAAGTACCCCCTCCCTTTGGGAAATTTTGATGAAATTTTTGCTGTCACATCGCGGGCATATACCTACACTAAATACCCAATTTCAGGTTCCCACGGTTTATAGTTTTTGAGCTAGTCTGTTCACACACACACACACACACAGACACACACACACACACACACACACACACACACACACACACAGACCATTTCGCGGGACTTGGTTATTTCGACTCAGGGGGTCCCAAAACGTGTATTTCCGTTGAAAACCGGAAGTCGAAATTTTTCACGATCGCAATACTTCCACTTACTATATATTTCATATATAGGTAAGTGAAAGTAAAAATCTGTTGCGTGCTCGCAACACACAACTTTCACTTACCAACTTACTTAGATTAGAAATTAATGCGTTTTGTTAATTGCCACTTCTGAATTGAACAGAACGGCTTAAATTATGAACGATGGTCTGTCATTAAAGGCTTCCTCCGCATAGGTGGGCTCAACGAGTTTTATAAGTTGACTGAATATTTTTCTTTTTTTCTCCTCTATATGTTTTCTTTGTCTTTATCATATCTCATATTTAGCCATTACTTATTTTTAGGCGGAACGAGAGATAGTTAATTTCTCCATATAAACAAAAACAAAGGTACTTTATAGGAAAATAAAAAATGCCCCTTCCCCATTTAAGCCCCCTCAGAACATTTTAATAATGATAAAGCTTACCTGATATTAACGAACAACTAATTTTCATTAAACATGACGAATTTGATAAAAATCGTTAAAGCCGTTTTTGAGATAATCGATAAAAAAGGTAAAAATTGAAAAAAAATTATGAAAGAAAGTGCCACATCAGTTTGACCAATTTCGATGAAATATTGGCTAACACATCTTTGGCATATACATACATCAAATACCCAGTTTGATCAAAATCTTTAAAACCGTTTTAGAGTAAATAAAAAAACACGTGAAAATGATACAAAATTTATTAAGTAAAGTCCCCCCTCGGGTTGATCACTTTTGATGAAATTTTTACTGTCATATTTCGGGCATATAAATAGATCAAATACTCAGTTTAATCAAAATCGTTAGAGCCGTTTTTGAGAAAATCGAAAAAAACTTAAAAAGTTATTAAATAAAGTACCCCCTCCCTTTGAGCAAATTTGATGAAATTTTTGCTGTCACATCGCGGGCATATACATACGCTAAATACCCAATTTCAGGTTCGCACGGTTTATAGTTTTTAAGCTAGTCTGTTCACACACACACAGACCATTTCGCGGGACTTAGTTATTTGGACTCAGGGGACCCAAAACGTGTATTTCCGTTGAAAACCGGAATTCGAAATTTTTCACGATCGCAATACTTCCACGTACTATATATTTCATATACAGTTACCATTTCATATACAGGTAAGTGAAAGTAAAAAAAAATCTGGTGCGATGCACGCAACACACAACTTTCACTTACGAACTTACTTAGATCAGAAATAGACTTGTTTCGATAATATGTAAACGCCAATCCTCAACTTCACACATTTTTCCACATTTAAGTATATTAGTATATCTCCATAAGTTATAGAGTATCCTTATAGCAAATACTTTCCTTACTATATATTTCATATATAGGTAAGTGAAAGTAAAAAATTATTTGTAACTTCATTACTGTTGTTAAATTTGTAAATAATTACTTTGTTAATATCTAATATGTGACATGTAAATATGGCCAACTTCTTGCTATAAGAATTTTCTTATAAGCAATAAATATTCATTCATTCATTTTCAAAGATACATATTAGTTCATATAAGTCAGATTTCAGATAGTTAGATTGTAGTATACTGTTTTGCTGACAGTATACAACGCGTAAAAATAAATATCTTTACCTGAGAGGTAAACTGTTGTAACTACAAAATTCTCGCGTTTCCAATTATTGATGTAACTGAATTATTTCTATTATTCTATTAGTATCGAAAGGTATTCGTATTTATATTCCTGATGAATGGTGTTTTATATAACCTATTATTAGTATTACTTTTTTTTTACGACAAGAAATATGAACAATTAAAATTCAAAGTGCTCTCCTTTAAAAATTTAATAATGTCATTTACGACAATTTACCTCTGAGGTACAAATATATTGGGTTGGGGAAAAAGTAATTTCGGTATTTTTCACGTTTTTCAAAGCGAATTTTTTTATATAAATTTCAAAAACTAATCAATGTTATATGTGCCGTTTAGATCGATGGCCATTTGCCATTGTTTCCATGTAACCATTATAGAGTCACTGTAGAAGTACAGTACTTTCTGGGCGAAAAACTGAACCAAGTGATTTGCACAAGACTTTTTTGATTCCAGCTTCCCACCATTAACCCTAGAAGTACCAACGGGGGGGCTCCTCGAGCCCACAACTTTTTGTTTTTGTTCCCTATCACCCAATTTTAATGTGATATTTTTGATATTTTATGTATTCCTCAGAAAAACATCCTAGAATGAGGGTATAACAACAAAATGAAATAAAACAATTTCTATGTTGAGAAAAAAATTCGCAATTCCAATGCGACCTGGGAGAGGTCGGTAATTCTAGGGTTAAGAGAGTTCTGAAGAGAACGAAACAAATGAGAGTCAGGCGGGTCAAGGTCCGACTAAATTGTAAATGCATCAAAACTTCCCAGCCAAACTCGTATTGTTGCCAAGTCACCAAAGATGTGTGTGGTCTGGCATTGTCATGATGGAATACAACGCCTTTCCTATTGATCAATTTTGGCCGTTTTTCTTGAATCTTCGGCTTCAACTGCATTAGTTGTTGCCAGTAGAGCGTCGAATCAATGGTTTGGCCAGGATAGAGCAGCTCATGATGAACAATGCCTTTCCAATCCTTCCAAGCACTCAGCATCACCTTCCTTGGCGTCAATCCAGGCTTTGCCACAGTTTTTGAAGTTTCTCCGGAGAATAGAATAGAAGCTGGAGCCGGAGCTGTTAATATATTAGTTCATGTTATGTTAATATGTAATATATCCACTTGGCTCTCTTCGTAATAGAGCCTGAGTGCAAATGTTCTTTAAATTAGTTTCGAATTCTTGATTTGACACCTCAATTTATTTTTAAGCCAGGATATTATGATTATCTAAATAGCAATTTCTATTTATCTTTGTTTTCGTAACATCACTGTCCTTCATTTTTTTACTCAAAATTATTTTAATATATTTGAAATAAATAAAAAAAAACACAATTTCAATTTTTTCAAATCTACGTTCTTTAACAAAAAATAATATGATAAATTTGTTTTAGATAAACCAATAATTGGATAGGGAAGTTATAAACTCAATAAAGGCATTAGGTATTAAAATCCCAAATTCATCTCAACAATCACATTGTAGCAATTTCATTCTAATTAATTTACAGACAAATATTTAGTCAAATTAAAAATAAAAGGTTTTCTTTTTTTCCTAATTGCACTGATCCCAGCTTAATATAGTTTATTGATTCCAGCAATTAGTTGGTTGAATATTTGAACTTTTTTATTTTAACCTGGCTTACTTAGATTTTTTTTTTGCTTACTAATGATGTATTTAGTGGGTAAAGATATGAAGTATGAGAATGCTTAAGTTTGTTTAACTTTTAACTAATTAGGAGTAAACGCTAACAAAAAACGAATAGAATAGAATAATTAATAATTAAATAATAAAATATTAATATTAATAAAATTAAATTAAATAATTAATAATATTTTATATTAATTGTCACGCGGAAGACCAGGGTTCGATTCCCGGCGGAGCCAAATCTTTTCTCTTCAAAAATAAATTATTTAAAATAATTCAAAAAATAGGTGGTCACTCACAATCATGGTTAAATTAATATAAAATAATTTAAAAATAGACGAGTCAAGAGATGCCCAAAATTGGACAAAAATTGTCCATCTCCCGTAAATACTATAAAAGCGAGATCGTGGGAGAGGTGTCAGTGAAGAGGAAGGATTTGGCGCCATTTGGAAGCGACTCCGTGGTGTAATGGTTAGCATACCGCGCATGTCACGCGGAAGACCCGGTTCGATTCCCGGCGGAGCCAAATCTTTTCTCTTCAAAAATAAATTATTTAAATATATATTGTTTTCGTTGCACAGGTTTACATATGACACAACTGATCTAGTGTCCACTGTCTAAGTCTTCTTTCCCTCACTCTCTTCAGACTTCTTCTGATTAGCTGGTTATCCTAAAATTCCCACTCCATGTTATATATCTCGCGCTCTTCGTCGGTATTTCTGCCAGTGCAAAATCTGGGTTTATGGCCCAAAGTTTCTCAATCTTCTTAGGTATTTTCCCTGGCGAGTGTCGGCAGCATTGTCAGTCTTCAGTTTTACTTATTTTAAATCTCTAACAATACGTTTATGGCCCCAATAACTTAGGAGGTATTCCCAGTACCTTGCCACCTGTAGGTAAAACTGACCACCGGGTTTGTGGTCAGTACATATATACAACATATACAGTACTTTACATTACTATAATTTTATACTGATATTCAATTTTAAATTATTTATCTAATTGAATTGCCCTATCACGACAGCATCCAGAATACATAGCAACACATAAAACAAGGATTTCGTAACATACATTAGAAGTAGAGGAGGACATAATAATTATTTTTTCTGGCACAAATTCAGGATTTGTTGGTTTCCTTTTCAAACACCTCTGTAGATATTTGAAAAAAAATCATGGTATTACATACAAACATAATCATATCAATTAAAGAAAAAATATAATTAAAACACCCATGAAAAGTTAATTTAGATGTGTGATAACTTGCTTTGCATCCAAATGCTTCGCACGTTCCTACCATTTTGGATATTTTATAAACTTTAACTATCACAAAAAAACAAACTAAATACTCTAAAAGAACTCTGATAAATAAAAATAAACAATGCATGATCAATAACTGAGAGATTACTTTCGAGGTGGTAAAAGGCAGGAGCACTTTGAGACCTCAAGGAGTGGGGGTAGCGGTGCACACTTCAAACCACGTGGTGACTCCACTATGTTATTCTATACTCTATGGACCACTCTTCAGAACCTGTACCGCAGATATCACACACAAAAAAAAAGGCTAGACATAAATCAGATAACTGCCTTATGTTCTCACAGCAGATAGAAGATTCCATCAAATTGAATTTCCTTACATTTAAGTTTACTCCCATCATCTTCAGAATTTTACCTGAATAAAAGCGTTTATGAATCAATTTTAATCAATATACCTCAACCACTATAAAAATTAAAGGTTAGAATATCATTTTTTAAGTAAGGGAACAAAAATTATATTTATAGTAAAAATTTATTTGGGTATTTAAAATCTTACAATATTTACAAATTTCACATAATATTTTACATATAAAGGCAATGAAAGATATTTCAAAAGTAATAACAATTTAAAACCCTGAGATGTGCGTGTTGGATAATAAACACCATATACTGGTTAAGGAATATTTTCTAGTAAATGATAAGTTCTACTGAAATATGTTATGAGTTATTAATTAATAAAATATAACAAACCAATAAAAAGAAATTTCCATCAATGTATATCCAAGTAAATTCAAAACTGATCAATACACAAACAGAACTAATTATATTATTTACCTAAAAATAAATGTTTCTATTTAGATAAAGATAAACCCATTGAATGGTTTCAAATAATGTTGAAAATTATTGAATAGTAAAGAAAGATACAATTTATGTGACTAAATTATAAATATTAAAGTAATAACATTAATAAAATTGTATAGTACAATAACAGTAACAGAAATATTATTGTACATTGTACATTACATAATCTCACTTATCTGGCATGAATTGAATCAAATGAGATTTTTAATGAATTGCTGTGAATGAATAAGTATATATACATCTAGGAGTATATACAAATTGTGATGGTAATGTAGTTGCACTTCCATGTACTAACGTATATAATAGCATTTTTTTTAATCCATCGGGGCAAAAAAAATTTGAGCCCATATCTATATGCATCCAGACTCAACACTAAGACCATGAGCATAACAGTGTACTCGGTTCTCACTATGCGGTTTCTCTGGAAGATATAATTAATTCACCTATTTACTTTAATTTTGCATACCTATTATTTAACCAATATTTTCAGTGTTAACAAAAAATAAATTATTTAAATAATTTTATCTGAAGAGAAAAGATTGACCATGGATGGAATCGAACCCAGGTCTCTAAATCACTGAGCGTCATACCCGGGTTCGGATCTAACCCCGGAGTCATGGCCAATCTTTTCTCTTCAGATAAAATTATTTAAAAAATGACAATATAAATTTAATAAAAATAAATTTAAGTTAACAACATAAATAGAGTAGTAGACTTTTAAATACATAGTATGGTTTGAAAATTAAGTTACATGGACATACTAAATAGTATAAATTAACCTTTACTTATTTTTTAATAATGAAAAATATTTAACATTCTTTCTAGTTTTAAACAAAGAAAGAGATGAATAGATTTTTTTTTTTGGCATCCCTACCTGGCCATTTGTAGCATACACAGAAATCTAATTTGGAATCAAATGACAAACAATTTTATGCCTGACAGTAATTTATACCAACAGTATTTCAGTGGTGTGGCAAATTATTCAGTGACAGACAGGTGAATTATTCCTTTAAAAAAAATCAAATAAATTTTTCATTCTAAGACCAATGAACATAATTGAGGCATGGCATGTAAATGAAAAAAGCTGTAAGTGCCAAAAATTGAAAAATGAAGCAAATTCCATCACCAATGAAATGGAAGCAGTATTAAGTGCCTATCTTGAAGATTTTAGTATCTAGAGATGCCAAAAGACATCACAAATGCTCTATGACTCATGGTTTTAGTATAGAAAACGCTGTAAGTGCCACCTGCTATGTAAGTTACTATACCAACTTAAGTACCGATACTTTTTTAAAAACGATATTTTTATTTATTTACTTAAGCATGAATACAATATATTATAGAAATAAAGTATATATGCCGAAATCAATACTTGAAGACAAAATGAGACAACTAGCTAACAGAGACAAAATTGGAGATTGAACAAACTAATTTTGAAATTGTTTAGTAGACATGTATTCATCTCATGATTAGATATATCCCCAATATTTTTTTCTTATTTTTGGAACCAAATTTGTTCTGATATTATTATTTTTTTTTTTTTTTTATTAAATATTAATAATTTGGCAATTATAGTCTTTTCCATTTACCCACCGCAATTAAATAAAGTAACACTTTAATCAATTTTTAATTTAACTAAATATTATCAATTACTTTACACTAACAAAAAAATAATTGGTAAGTAACAAGATTGCTCAAACAGAAAATATGTATTAATAAATTCCAACACTCTAGAATAAATTACTAAAACTAAGTTATAATTGAGTATGTTGTATATTTACTAATGAGCTAGTATAATAATTTATGCATAAAAATTAAAAAACAAATTATTCTCTCTTAGTCGGATAAGTAAAAACACATGGTACATTCTCATTAACTCTAGAGAAAATTTAAGGAATTTAATACTTGAAGTAAGTTCAATCTGTGACATTGATAAGAATAAGCATCTTTTATGAAATATTAAAACTTACAGATGGGAAACATAAAAGTCATAAAACCAATAATATAACTCATAATAATTAAATAAACACTTGTACAGAATGCAAGAAGAAAAGCCATAATTTATCGGGTAAGCTGAAGATTTAAAAAATAATTATAATAATATGTATTAATGAAAAAGGTTTCTAAATGATTTAAAAAATCCTGTGACTGTTACATATTGGATTACAGATTACAGATAAATTATGGTATTTCACCATTCAATCACTATGACTCAAGTGCTCAAATAATAATACAAATTCAAATTCATTACCATTTTGTAAACACTTATGATTTATAAAATAGTGAAATAGAAATTCACTTATACACATTAAATATATATGAAATATACAAATGAATACACTTTATTTTAGCTGAATTAAAATATGTTAAAGAATCTAATCTTCAGAAATTATATACAATTCCCTAATAGCTAAATGCTCAGTTTTAATGTAATAATTTTAATAAATCGGAAACTAAAAAATACAAATAATCATATTTATCACAATAGTTTGTATGTACATATATAATAAAGGGGTCGAAAAAGAAATCAACTTTTTTAAATAAGTTTCATTTTAAAAGTATTTGAAAAACTAATTACGAAAAAGTTTGCTCAATAAAAGTTTTTAAAAAACTTTATGATAGAGGTTTTCTTCAAAAAGTTCAAGGATCACCTACACTTTTTGAGCAATTAAAATTAAAGTGTGAGTTTAAAAATAACCTTTTCGTCCTGGGTTGTGGTCATAAAAGCTTTTATCATGGGAAAAGAGTTTTATTACTTATACTGTTGCTTATTTTGATGAATAATCCTATGATATGATTAGTTAAAGGTATATTTATTCCTATCATATTATTTCATCTTTTCGAATCAAAACAAGTCTAGTGTTCAGTCATTATCTCATCTCTCCAGACCGTTTCATTTTAGTTTTAGTCACTAGCTGTGAGTAACGGTTCACAAATTACGATGGTGTGCAAAAAAGACGTTATTTCTTAAGTTATTTCGAGTTTTTTCAAATGCGTCGTAACAACTTTTGTAAAAGAATAATTAAAGGTAATTTTATAACAAATTTGAAAAACCATTTATTTAGGTCCCATAGAAGTGTTTTTGACAAAATTTATGACTGTAATAGTGACTTGAAGTGTAGCAAGAACAAATTAAAACCCATATCAGTAAAAATAAGCAAAGAAATGTTACTAGATAGCTGTGTAAAATGGGGGCTACTTTGAAATTTATTCTTGATGATTAAAGGTGTAAATTAAAATGTTTTACTTGTTAAATTAAATGATTATTGTTGAAAATAATCTAAATATTTTTATATTGAGTAACGATATTATACATTATACATCTATGATAATTAACTACACTGATTCCATAGTATTGTTAAAGATAATATTGTAGTTTGAAAAAAAATACACATATTTACAAAATATTAAAAATTGTGATCTAATAAAATAAATTTTTGCATTTCCGAAATCATTTTCTTTGACTAAAATATTTTCTAAAGGTTTCAGAATAACTGTTTGAAATGAAATTTTATGAAAAAGTTATTTGATGAAAGTTTTAAGATAACTTTATCAAAAAGTTTTCGCAATAAAAAAGTTAATGTTCAATAAAAACTTGAAGTAGGGTAAAAAAAATTATAAGTTTGACTTAAACTTTTTAAAAATAAAAGTTAACTTATATATTCGACCCCATATATATATATATATATATATATATATATATATATATCACTAATATTTATAACTTAATTGTTCTAAAGATAAAGCTTTGTACCAAATAAGAGAGCATAATTGAATATAACACAATAAATTAATGAAGACTGTCAAAGAGTCACAGCTTTGAACATTAGAAAATACATTAATAACAACAAAGAGGAAAGAATTTAGTTCCTATGCTAATGACTTCAAATGAGATGTTTTAATTAAAGAGGTCAACAAGCCAAAAAGTTAATAACATCTTTAACCTAACAGAAATAAAATAATAATATTATTAATAATTACATTTAATAAAAATATAATGGAATAAATGGTATCATATAATACTGTCATCCACCAATGATCTAGAAAGGGCATTAAAAAATACAAAACAGAGGCTTAAATAAATAAATGATAAGTCTTGAAAATACAGTACTTTTGAAAAATGCAAAAATTAAACTACATTGAAGAGCTAGAAAAAAGTTGTCACAAAAAGAGATAATGGAAAACTAAAGACTTGCTATAAGTACTGATTATTCTATACCAAATTTATATCAGTCTTCCAGTGCTCAGTTCAATTAGTTCCAAGCTGTTAATTTCTAATGAGTTAAACAGCGATATCTAGCAAGGGACTAATGAAGCATGCTTTACAAAAGGATTGAGCTCATTTTTTCACCTTAAACTTTTACTGTTTAGGATACTCTATACCACCAATACCTAAAACCACAATGCTAAGTCATTAACATTTTATAATTAAATGGAGAAACTAATTCGGTAATTACTTAAGGATAAATCGTGTTGCCCCTGACAACTTATGATTGGAAACCCGAAGAGAGCCAGTTCAAAACCCTGATCCAGGGTTCCGATTTAATAATACTCGGTGATAATCCCATACTCTCTCCCCTGGCCCAGGAAACCCTGTATAGCCTAAAAGAGGAGGAACAAAAAAAAAATACTTAAGGATAAATCGTTGATACAATTAAAATTATTAATTACCTATAAATATGATCACTGCTAAAACAATAATAGATAGAAAAATAAAATAAAAATGTAAAATTAAATTGAAAAAAGTCTGCATTGCTACAATTTAAGATGGAATTTGAATGTAGTACTTAGTAAAATACTCTTTCTTATTTGTAAAAAATAAATTAGGTACCTTTAATGTATTAGCAACAGATTTTCTAAAATTTTAATACAAACTACTCAAAGTCTCAACTGTGACAGTGACGTTGTGATATCCTGTCTGTAACAGTTATCGATATCCAAACATTTTCATGACAACATTTTAATATTGGTTTGTACATAAACCAGTTAAAAGATAACATATGAATATTTTTTTTACAAGAACATCTAATCTTCAATTCATGTGTAACAATAAAGTTTAGCCTGCTCTTGTCATGCAATACAATAACTTTATTCATCTTCTAATAAATAACTTGAGCATTCCATTCTTATTTGTTTCACCTTTTTAGTTTACATTATCATAAATTATAATGTACTTAAGTCAATCAAATCAATGAGAGAGTGTTGAGAAATAAAATGATAAAAGAATACCACAAAAATTGTTCAATAATAATACAAACATATCTTGGTTAAAATAAATCAATTCCTAAAGATAATGAACTAAATTAGTAAGCTGTTGTTCATCGGTGTAGCATGAATAATTATTTTTTTGTTTTACCTATCTTATTAAAAATCATAACAGTCTATTTTTATAACATCTCATTCAATATTTTTCTAATTATTAATTATAGCAATTAAATATAATTATTTACAATTAATAAATAATAAATTACTGTTTACCTTGATCTAATATAAGCTGCTGAGTTTATGATTGTTTGGATCAAATAAGGTTAATTTTAAACAATAAAAACTAATTTGTATATGATTTATGCTGAACTTGAATTGGTTGCTGAAGTTGCTCCAGAAATTGCTGAGAAAAGAGCTTGAGAATTCCTTTTGAAACTTCCTAGCTCGGTATGAGGCCACAAGGTTTCAGAGAACATAGATGATAGCTCCTCGGCTAATTTTTGAAGATTTTGTCGAAGAGCTGCTTGATATTCTGCCTGATCAGATCGAACTAATCGTGAGTTCAATTGAAGTGCAGCATAGCAAACCCGTATGAATTCCCTTCAAATAAAACAGAATCATTCAACAAACCATCAGTAATGCCAGAATAGCTTTACTATTATTTTATTATTTTAACAAGTTGACCACCATTTGGATTCCAGTATAAAAATGGCATTTCATTTAATCATATTATTTTATTAAAAATCTGCAATTCTACTCATAGTAATCATTAAAAAGCATGAAAATATAATATGGCTCCTAAACAAACTTAGAGATTGCCATTTTATGTATTCAATAGCTCTTCAGTCAATGTGTTACTGTACGAAATCAATATTAGGATCTGCAAAGAAATTTATATTGACAACTTAGATTTTTGAAAGGATGAATCACATAACTTTAATTGAAAAACTTTTCTTTCTTTTTTTAACCAAAAGCGAGGATGAAAATTTCCTTAAAGAGGCACATATTAAATTAATAATAGAAATAAACACATATTCATGCACAAAAAAAAAAAAAAGAAAGAAAGAAAGTTTAGAACATTAAACATTAGAAGAAACTTTTTTTCATTTTGACTCATATTTCCATGTTAACATCAAATCCAGACGTGCTTTGTCAAATGCTGGTTTAAGACTTTTTCACCATTCCCTAAAATCATTCTAAAAACCCCATGGCTGTGGTCGTAATAAAAAAAATCTGGTGTGATGTAAGCAACACACAACTTTTGCTTACCAACTTACTTTAATTAGAAATTGACGTGTTTTCTTAAATTCCATTTCTCAAAGTCAAACATTTTTCCACATTCGTTTACTTGTTTTGTTTATATTTGCTCTTTAAAGTACACTAATTTTTTTCATTATTAAATAAAAGTTTTTACTTGTGATAATTCAGCAATGCAAGCATTATACTCCAAGTCATCTGATTTTATAATTTCTATATAGTTGTTGAAAACTTCATATAGTTACCATGAAACAAATAATTTCCAATAAATGAACAGAACATCTTTAATTATAAACATCGTATGTCATTAAAGGCGTACTGCGCATGCGTGGGCTGAACGTTTTTAATGAGTTGATGGAATATCTTTCTTTTTTTCTCCTGTATATGTCTACTTGATTTTTTCAGATTTCATATTTAGCCATTTTTTATTTTCAGGCGAAACCAGAGACAGATAATTTCTCCATATAAACAAAAACTAAGGTACTTTATAGGAAAAAAAGAAAGGCTCCTTCCCATGGAAAAACAATTATGAAATAAAGTTCCCTCTCCGTTTGATCAATTTTGATGAACTTTTTGCTGTCATATCGCAGGCACATACATACATCAAATACCCAGTTTTATCAAAATCGTTAAGAGCCGTTTTTGAGAAAATCAAAAAAAAAACGTAAAAAGTTATGAAATAAAGTACCCCCTCCGTTTTACCAATGTTGATGAAATTTTTGCTGTCACATCGCGGGCATATACGTACACCAAATATCCAATTTCAGCTTTGTATGGTTTACAGTTTTTGAACTAGTCTGTTCATACACACGCAGACCATTTCACAGGACTTGGGCTCAGGGGACCCCAAAACGTGTATTTCCGTTGAAAACCGAAAGTCGAAATTTTTCACGATCGCAATACTTTCCCTTAGTATATATTTCATGAATAGGTAAGAGAAAGTAAAAATCTGGTGCGATGTACGCAACACACAACTTTCACTTCCGAACTTAAGATTAGAAAACGACCTGTTTCGATAATATGTAAACGCCACTGTTTTCCACATGGCGACATGCTATTGGTCCACTCAAATGTTGATTTCACTCTATTCAAGTATATGACTTAGACATCACCGAAGCAGTAGCAATCAATTCTACAATTGAAGACCCCACGCTAAGAACGTGTTCAGTCCATTTTTTGTGAATATTGTCTTATAGCGCATTATAGTAAACCATTTCGACTACAAATCTGTGTAGTTTACACGAAAACAGTGGGTTCAGTCCTTGAGATATTTAGAATTCCTTTTTTAAGGCACACGCAATTACATTTCTTTTTTGGTCATTGATTCTTTTTGGACTAACAAATAATGTATTGTATTTTTGTTAACATTACCATTATTTGAAAATATATTGGGCATATACTATTTTTTTCCATTGACTTAGAGTTACTAGATTGTGTTCTATACAAGATTTAAACACTCTTTTTGCTCTCCTGTAAAATTTGCAAAATGTGACTGAACACTTTCTTAGCGTGTGGGGTCTTCAATTAATAATAAATCTACTACTGTAATTTCCGTCTATATTCCACCAACAAAAATTAACATTCCAGACATAGTTAAATGATTTCATATGAATAAACAAGTAATAATTTTCGGTGACCTAAATGTGAAACATACCCAATGAAACTGCCATAGTATTAATAAAAATGGTTAATTTCTTTTAAACTTCATAGCTAAAAATCAAATACAGTTGCACAGCCCGTTCGAACCTACTCACATTCCTATGCAACAAAATTATAAACCAAGAACTATCACCTTAGCTCTTAATAAAAATATATACAATTTGTCACCCCTTATCGCTCTCTCATGCCCCAACTCAGATCACAACCCCGTTATTTTTCGCTTGGAATCCACATTAAACATTCATCCGAAAAAATTCAAATTTATTTTTACAAAAGCAGATTGGCAGAAGTTCCGGAATGAGTTAGATTCCCGTATTTGCATAAATTCTGCGATTAAAGGTTCACTGGAAATCGCTAATGCCCTAAAAACATTAAATAACGACATCAAAGAATCTATGAGATTATCCATACCTCAACACAACAACCTTAGCATCCAAATAATTCTTTTAATAAAACATTTCACCAAGAAATTCTTATAAATATAAAAAAAAGGCTAAAAAGAAAATACCAACACACTCGTAACCCTCAGACCAAATCTGTGGATTACAGAGTAAATAATTTAGAATTACAGAGTATTAATAATTGGCAAAATGAAAACTGGGCTACAATTCTAAATTCATTTCGACCCTGGGACAACAATATTTGGAAAATCCATAAAACTTTTACAAAGCAATTACCAAAATTCCACCTCTGAAACATAATAATAGATACATATACCCAGATAAAGATAAAGTACAACTATTAGCTAAGTATTTCCAAACATCTAACACAATCACCTCAAACTCGGGTTCAAAACACCACAACTGCCAAATTATTAAATCTGTTAAGAATTATTTAAAGGAACCATACATAAACAACATCCCTTCCATCTCTCTTAAAGAAACAAGTAAGATAATAATAATAAAAAGAAATCTAAAACCTAAAAAAGCCACAGGAGACTACCACATTACCTCCATAGTAATAAAAAATCTTAGCAAAAAATCAATATATTTTATAACCAATATATACAATTCCATATTACGATATCGACACTTTCCCGTAACTTGGAAAACTTCGAGAACCATAGTTATACCAAAACCAAACAGAAACCCAGCTGAAGTTTGCAATTACAGACCCATAAGCCTACTCAATACACTATCTAAAATTCTAGAAAAATTACTTTTGACGAGGATTCAAAATCACATCAACCAATACAACTATGTTCTTTTCAATTGATTCCTTTACTATCTCTTCATTGTATGCATTAATATCCTTTCTTATATGGCATTTAACTAGTTTGCAAAGGATATTGAATTTGATTTAGTGAGGATTTGTTTTCTTTCTAAGTTTCAAAATCACTCATTTTTCAATTAGTTCTTTAGTTTCTTCAGAAAGTCTTTCCACCTTTTCCTTTCTAAGCTATATGTGTGTTTTCGGGCTGCATATTAATTAAAGAAGATTGCACATCACCTGCACATCTTAGATCACATCCGATTTGGATGGAAATAGTAAATAGAATTGTAATCTTGTATCATATTCTATTATTTATTTAGAATATATAATACAACATTGTTCAACAAAGAGAAATTCCTATTGTTTTAACAAGATTCATAAATGGTATTCTTGATGTATTAATATATATATAAAAATACCTGTACAAATCCTTCAGTTCTTCAACCCTTTCATCTGGAAATTTATGAGAAATGGATGGGTCTAAAAATGCGGTCGCATATGCAAGGGGTCCAGCATTGACTTGAACACAAACACTACCCTAAATAAATGAGAACAAAGTTGGTCATTTAAATAAAACAAAAGCATGAATAAGAAAATAGTGAACAGATATAATAAATGAATATAATAAAAATATTGTAATACTATGTGGGTTTAAATGATTTTTTTTAAATGAAAATAATAATTTATAATGACACACAAAAAATGAAAACACAAATAATTAACACTATTACAAAAAGTATCAATTTGTAACGATATAGTACTACTAATCTAACTATATGATTCGATCTTCACAGTGAGACCAATTCTGAAGTCCACCGTTCCTTATATTTAGTCTGAAATAGAACTGTCTGGTATGTTCTCGACAAGCATAGAAAGTACTCAAACAGTCACAAACATGTACTAGAACAGTTTGCTCTAACTGTTCCAACAAGTCTAGAACTATCATATGTTTTTTTTTTTGTTTTAAGTTACAATATAGTACTGAAAGATAAAAATAAATATTAATAAAAAATTGAAGGCATCATAAACGATACAGACCTGAAGTTTAAGCTGTAACTTCTTTGCATCAGGAGGTTGTAGAAAAACTACTTCTTCTAACTCGGCCACTCTTTGTCTCATTTCATCCAAGGCTACTTCAATAGGCGTAAGTTCAAATTCTTCCTTTTCCACAACCCTTAATCTCTTTTTCACATAAGGAAAATAATACTCACCTAAAAAAAATTAATAAACATACAACTTGAAGACAAAAAGAAAATTGGGATCGAACTGATTATTGAATCATTAATAGAACTAATGGTTAGATATAGTTATTTCTCAGCACACAATTCTTTTTTTTTTTTTTTCGGTTGGCGCATTAAGCCAAATGAGACCTTTGGCCGCGAAGTGTGGTCTTCTTACAGACATTTATGTTGCTTGCGGGAGCACAGACAGCCTGGAGGGGGTAGCCCAAACCTCACGTTGCTGCAAGCCATGTTCACCATGGTGCAGCAGCAGACTGTACATATCTCCATAATCCCATTCGGGCCAATTAGGCAGTGTCCTTCCCACCGATGGCATCAGCTCTCTCAGGTTCAAGGACAGTCACAAACTGGTCTAGGTCCAAGGATTACGGTAGCCCAAAGTCAGCAGGCCCCGAGGACCTATATTTCTTTCCCTGAAGCGTACCGTCCTTGTACCAAACCTCCGGCTGATATCTTGGAAAACCACACAACAATTCTCGATGGGATACACAGGGAAGGTACATCCTACGCCTGGTCGGTGTGAGTCGCCTCCAGTAGACTGACGGGCCTCATACCCGGGGTGGGGGTAGGCTTGGACTGCGTGGCGTTCATTGGCGGATGGTCACCAGAATGGAGCGGTCACCCATCCAAGTACTAAACACGCTCGACCTTGCTTAACTTTGATTACCTATTGCAAGCGCCTTTGTCCACTCGGCCATCCCGGCCCCCAAAGATATTATTTATAGATTATTATTAAAGATATTTAGAATATTATTTAGAAATAACAAACTTTTGAAATTAGTATCAATGAGCGAATGATTTTGCTATCAAAATGTTAGAATAAAAAAATTACTGGCTCTGAAAGAACCCCAAATAAGTCCTAGAAAAAACTAATGACTGGTTACTTAGTTTATATGTTCCTATATAATCCTTTCCAAAGAATGTATACTGACTTCAAGGGGCATAATCAAAGTGAATCTAGTGAAAAAAAAGGTAACCAATCATACTCCTTTAATTGTCGAGGGATATCTTTATTTAAAAACACAGCAAATCAATTTACAATTATTGACTATAATAGACTAAATAAATGGATGGATTCTTTTGATTGAGCGCTATTGCCAATTGGTGAATCAGATTAAAGAAATGGAAGTTGTTCGCAAACTTCATTACTAAAGGCTGGATTTCGTGCAGTAAAAGTTTTAAAAACGTGCAATAAAAATTAGCCAAACATGCAATCAAAATAAAAAACACTGACAAAGGTGCAATTCAACCTTCTACTGTGTGAAGAGGTCGAGTGTAATTAAAAAAATCAAATATTAATTTAACATATTTATATAATTATTATAATATACAGACATATGTGCTTACAAAAACTACAAAAAAATTGTTGGCAAGGTATCATAATTAAACAAAACTAATAATAATAATATATATATATATATATATATATATATATAGTAAAACATAAATTTTCGTAATTTTCTACCAACTATATTAATTTATCAAATAGAAATTTCTAAAATTTTATTAAAATTTATAATCATGTACATTTCCAGATTATGTTCCATACAGTTAAATCCTCGGTCATCTAATATTTGTTTCAACTGTGAAAACATGCGTTCCACATTAACACTTGTGATGGGACATCTTTTGTAGTTACTCAATATTACTGGATCCAGCTCCACATCTGCATCTTCTCCGTTGAGAGCTTTCTTGTAAATTTGTAAAATTTTGTAACCTGTGTTTTTTTCTATAACTAATTTAAATTTATCAAAAAAAATTTTTCCCTTTTCGTTTTCTTTTTTTTTAATTCATCTCCAACTTTTTCTATAAAATTGTAACACTTATGTGGGTAACAGATATTTATTAAACAAAAATATACAGTTATCAGTGCCAATGAATTAATAAAACTTGAGCAGATTACAAAAATGATAACGTTAAAACATAAAATCATGACTTGCGCTACACAGTCATACACAGACTTCTACTGACTCGTTCAGTCACTGCTCCTTATATATAATCCTAAATTGTCAGGCCTGGATTGTTCTAGAACAATGTGGGCAGTTCTACGCCTTTGTGGACTAGGCGCGAAAGATCTAGACCCCAACAGTTCGTTCCAAGCGCATATTTTGTTCCAACAGACGGTCCGGGAGTTTACGCCATGTTTTTTTTTTTTTTTTTTTTTTTTTTTTGCTTATAGATTTATCGTTACAATATTAATCTGTGATGTAAATGTTAAGTTTTCCTCTTCAAGCTTTTTTATTTGCGAAGGTAAAACCGATATATGGGATCTTATGGGTCATTTTCCCAGAAAGGACAAATCGCTGTCCCCGATGGATTCTGAAGCCCCCTCACCACTTCTGTTCATTAAAACAACCTCTAATGAGGATCTGTGACTTGCCCTGTCGACTACGTAGGGTTTTACTCATATAACATTAAAAATTAAAGATTGAATTTTGATATGACCAGTGGAAATCTCCTTCCCTCGTCATGTCACAACTCCAGTTTCCAAACTTTACGTTCGTCTACAAATTGACCATTGACGCTTTTTGAATTTTTTACAACTGTGGTGCTGTTCAAAACATCTTAAGATTAGAATGTGAGGTATGCGATATTTTTAAGAATGATAGAATAGTACACAGAGGAGGTAAAAGACTTGTCCCCGGTGTTTGAGTTATTCCCCGCTTACGCAGTATTTTCGTGTTTTGGCAGTTTTAACCTTTACAGATGACTGCGGCTTCTGACTAAAAGTAGGATTACATCTCGGGTAACAACTCTTTTTGCCGCCAAATGTTTTCAGTCACTGTAGAACTGTCAGGATAACAGCGTAGGTGCTGAGGCGTGAGGCGGAATACAACCCGTGTCATTTTCCCGCCCGTAGGTATAGCTCGACTCCTCAATTTACCTTGGAATCGCATGCGCGAACTGTGACGTCATTTTAGTGGCCAATAGAAAGGCACTATAACAGTTAGGGTTAGGGACATACGATACCAACAAAGTATCGATACCAATACTCATTTGAGTACTTTGATCAAATATTCGATACCACCAAAGTATCGAAAGGAAAGTATCGATACTTGTGTATCGATACTCATATAAAGTACTAACAATATTAAAAATAAAAATATATTTTATAAAAAAAAATATATAAAATATAGCACTAGCTACATTATACATACCATTAATTAAATATCGTGTTTTTATAAGTTGTTAATTATAAGATTGGTACCCATGGAAGCTAAAATAATTAGAATGAGTATATTGTTTGGATAGGGACTTTCCCTCCAAGAGCTTCTCTGACGTCATGCCAATTACTAACGCCTCGAAATCTAACTAAATTTTTTCCACCAATGAATTTTAATTTCCTAACATTCAATCTTACTTTTCAATAAGTTGAGGCCTTATGTAGGAGTTTCAAAAGTTTGAGATGTTTAAGTATGGTTTCATTTTGGCACTTAGTGGCAGTAAACTGGGTACTAGTCTAGTACTAAACAGTGGCTCCTTTGCCGTTCAGTAACGGGCCCTTCAGAGTAAGGCAGGATCCTCTAAAAAGGACCATTTTGAGGGTGTACTTATCTCTGAAGAGGCCACGCCCAAGAGTCACTCTTCAGAACTTGTACCAAACTGGGTACTAGTTCTGATTACAACTCTTCCCGTAAACTGATGTCTTATATCCTAATCCGACTATTCCTACATCTTCTGACTTTGATGAAAATACTTTTAGCCACCTAATATCCTTTCTTAATATTCCTTTCCTGGTATCGATACTGACTTTCAGTATCGATACCAGTACTCATACTTGAATCCTTGGTATCGATACCAAAATACCCGGTATCGAAATGAAAGTATCGATACTTTACTCATATCGATCGGTATCGTACGTCCCTAGTTAGGGTACCTTACTTCGTTGTTAGTTTTTGGTATACTTTGTTTTTGTTGGTTTGATTGTGATCTAACCGATAAAATGTCAACACCTTCATGCAGTTACGAGACTCCCAAGAAGAAAGAGACGGGAAAATCTACTAAAGTGATCAGAAGGCAGGCAAGAGAAATGGTTTTCCGTTTTCATGACTACCTAAAAAAAAAATCTGGTGCGTGCTCGCAACTCACAACTTTCACTTAACAACTTACTTAGATTAGAAATTAATGCGTTTTGTTAATTGCCACTTCTGAATTGAACAGAACGGCTTTAATTATGAACAATGGTCTGTCATTAAAGGCGTACTCCGCATGCGTGGGCTCAACGATTTTTATGAGTTGACTGAATATTTTTCTTTTTTTCTCCTCTATATGTTTTCTTTATTTTTATCATATCTCATATTTAGCCATTTCTTATTTTTAGGCGTAACGAGAGACAGTTAATTTTTCCATATAAACAAAAACAAAGGTACTTATATTATGTATTAGGAAATTATTTTTTCTCATTTGTTGTTTTAAAAATAATAACTCGTTTTCTAGACGTCTATTTTTATCTTCTAGATTGACACATTTTTGTTTTATTGTATCAACCTCTTTAATGAGTTCAGCCATAAGTGCGTTATTATTCTCTAATGTGGTATTTATTTCTTTGATAGCTTTCATAATATCATCGTTTGTGCAAACCATTTTCTTTAAATAAATCATATTTAAATAGATGTGTAATAGGAGTGACACTAACTCTTTGATATTTTATGGTTGACTCTAGGTGATGTGAATAATAGCCTATTGAATCTATGAAAATATTGCATAATTAAAATAAAATAATATGTACTATTGGTTCAATAATAATTAGATAATGAACACAACTGTGTAGAGGAGTTTATTTACTAGCGGTCAGCTGTTATATTGATAAGTTACCTGACGTGAGCTTGGGGATGTGGTAGGGGTCTGCCTGATCAAGCCAGCAGTCTTGATTAACCGAGCAAGTCCCGATGTTTGACTAAAAATTCCACAATCACTGTGGGACAACCGATGGTCCGATTTCCAACAAACTCTGCTAATCAAGGCACTATCACTTAAACTTTCACCTTATAAAATATCTTTATCATAACCGATATATTTCTTAACTTAGAATCGAGAAACGTGGAGACGATGTTACTCAGTCAACGGCTAGGGCCGAACTCTCCCGTCATAGTCAATAAAGGGAAGTTACCTTGGAGGTAACTGTGGCGTCACGGGCACTGCCCTCGGCCGCAGCTAGACTCGTCACGGGTGGTAGAGGAATGTGGGAGGAAAGTGCCTCGGGGGTAACACCGAAGTTACGGTCTCACGACTCGTTCGCTGCTAGACCCGGTAAAGGAGGGTTACCTCGGAGATTACTGGTGACGTTATTGACAAGTGTCTCGGACGCCAGTAGGCTCGTCACTGGTAAGAAAGGAAGGAAAGTAAGTTTGACAAATAATAAGAAAACAACCTTGAAAAACGAAATAGAATACAAGTTGGGGAGGAGTAGGAGCAAGAGAGAAGGTGAGAGAGACAGGTCAAGGTGAAAAGAAAAGGTGTCTGAACTATATTTGAAGGTGGAATTTCAAATAATGTTTTTACTACTGCGTTGCAGTATATTCTGTAATATTTGGAGTTGAGGGGCCTCCGTGTGTTGATGTGTCTGAACAGAGGTCGGCAGCGGCTTTATATACCCGACAGTGTTGCCAAGCAGGGGGATCTATTTTTCCCCTCTTCGCCAACAATTTCCCCACTTTCCAATAATTTCCCCCACTTCTTCCATTTAGTCCAGTCTTTATTAAATTTTACTTTCAATCAACTTGTGTCATCATGTTAGCAAAAATTTGTTAATTGTATGGAACAATCATCATGTGAAATGGAATGACAGATGGGTCGTTGTCAGTCTGAAAACTTGTTTATTGCTTTCCCCGATCCATTTTTACTTTCACTTAACTATATATGAAATATATAGTAAGGGAAAGTATTGCGATCGTGAAAAATTTTGACTTACGGTTTTAAACGGAAATACACGTTTTGAGATCCCCTGAGTCCAAATAACCAAGTCCCGCGAAATGGTCTGTGTGTGAAAAGACTAGCTCAAAAACTATAAACCGTACGAACCTGAAATTGGGTATTTGGTGAATGAATATGCCCGCGATGTGACAGCAAAAATTTCATCAAAATTGGTCTAACGGAGGGAGTAGGGTAAACTATACAGTTATTGGCACCCCAACTTTAACTTAAAGAAATAGGTAAACAAGTCCTAATTTTATTACAAGATATAAATGAGTCTAATGTTTGAAGGATCCTCTAACTTAGCTATGAAGTGGGACCTTAACAAACTAACCATAGGGAAGATTTCACAATTAAATCCACAGGGTGCCAATATCTAGATTTGGCACTTTTAACAATAAATATAGCCATATTGTAAAACTATTGAACTTTTGACCCAAAAAAACCTCTTGAGTCGTTATGAGGATAGATAATGAGGAGCTATAGGAAGTTTCTATTCATGGGCGGATCCAGCCGATCGTAAAGGGGGGGGGCTGCAGCCGCACAGCCCTTTATTTGGATCTGCCAATCAGCTTTTTTACCTTTATGTTCCTTTCCCACAACTAAAATTATACTTGTTCTGCACATTATTTGTTCTTTAACTTACTTCCTTACATCAAGGAAAGTCAAATTCTATCTTTAAATGGCGAAAAATTTTCCAAAGGGAGGGGCTGCAGCCCCCACAGCCCCCCCCCTGGATCCGCCAATGTTTCTATTTGATCCATTTATAAGAAGTATTTTTTAAAATTTAACAACAGAAATGTAGTCTTAATGGTGCCAATAACTGTACGGTTTACCCTACTTTATTTAAAGAATTTTGTCTAATTTTTACGTTTTTTTTTTCGATTTTCTAAGAAACGGCTCTAACGATTTTGATTAAACTTGATATTTATTGTATGTATGTGCCCTCGATATGACAGTCAAAATTTCATCAAGAATAATCAATTGTAGGGGGTACTTTACTTAATAAATTTTGTCTCACTTTCACGTTGTTTTTTTTATTTACTCAAAAACGGCTTCAACGCTTCTGATCGAACTGGGTATTTAATGTTTGTATATCCCCGCGATGCGACAGCCGCAATTTCATCAAAATTGGTGAAACGGAGGGGGTACTTTATTTCAAACCTTTTTTTCCAATTTTTACCTTTTTTTCGATTATCTCAAAAACGGCTTTAATGATTTTGATTAAATTCGTCATGATTAATTAAAATCAAGTCTTGTTTAATATCAGGTAAGCTTTATCATTATTAAAATGTTCTGAGGGGGCTTAAATGGGGACGGTGCTTTTTTAGTTTTCCTATAAAGTACCTTAGTATTTGTTTATAAGGAGAAGTTATCTGTCGGTACTACTTTCGCTATTCCCCTGCTGGCTTTGACAGCTGATAAGCACGCTGTTATCTGTTGGTCACCATGCGAACTACCATCCCCACCACCTCTCTTCTTGGCCGTTAAAGGCCGAATTTATGGCTAGGTTAGAATTATATTACGCGCCTTTTTTTAGTAGTATTGGACCATGACGTCATCTCAACCCTAACCGCCTTCACCTATTCCTGGCAAATAAACATCGATTAATCGTACTTTCTGTACATATGATTAATTTTGAAAATCCCGCGTCTCTCCACCCTTGCATCTATCAAACATTACTTCTCATCGAAATGCTATCATTTTTCGAATTATTAGTATTTTAGAGCCTGTAAAACATTAATATTGAACCTAGACCATACCAAATACAAGTAATTATGTAACTATTCGTTATGCTTATAAGTTCCTAACCCAACTTAAATGGTTGATTCATTTCAAATACATTTCCTTGTATTGTTTTTAAAATATACGTTTTTTAAGAATATTTGTTCATAAAATTTGTTTATACAATGCCTCATTATCCACTTCTTTGTTTTTCTGTAACCTATTATCTTTTCATTATGCCTATAGTTTTTTGAAGAACTGATATTTACATACTTTACAAAAAGTTAAAGTTAAAAAAAAAAATCTGGTGCGTGCTCGCAACACACAACTTTCACTTACCAACTTACTTAGATTAGAAATTAATGCGTTTTGTTAATTGCCACTTCTCAAATGAACAGAACGGCTTTAATTATGAACAATGGTCTGTCATTAAAGGCGTACTCCGCGTGCGTGGGCTCAACGAGTTTTATGAGTTGACTGAATATTTTTCTTTTTTTCTCCTCTATATGTTTTCTTTATTTTGATCATATCTCATATTTAGCCATTTCTTATTATTAGGCGTAACGAGAGACAGTCAATTTCTCCATGTAAACAAAAACAAAGGTACTTTATTGGAAACAAAAAAGCCCCCTAGGTGTTAAAGAACACCTAATTTTCATTAAACATGACGAGTTTGATGAAAATCGTTAAAGTCGTTTTTGAGATAATCGAAAAAAGGTAAAAATTGGAAAAAAAGTTATGAAATAAAGTGCCTCCTCCGTTAGACCAATTTTGATGAAATGTTGGCTATCACATCTTTGGCATATACACACAGCAAATACCCAGTTTGATCAAAATCGTTACAGCTGTCTTTGAGTAAATAAAAAAAATACCTTAAAATGATACAAAATTTATTAAGCAAAGTCCCCCCACCGGTTGATCAATTTTGAAGAAATTTTTACAGTCATATCTCGGGCATATTAATACATCAAATACCCAGTTTGATCAAAATCGTTAAAGCCGTTTTTGAGTAAATAAAAAAAAACAAGTGGAAATGATACAAAATTAATCAAGTAAAGTCCCCCCTCGGGTTGATCAATTTTGATGAAATGTTTACAGTCATATCTCGGGCATATTAGTAGATCAAATACTCAGTTTAATCAAAATCGTTAGAGCCTTTTTTGAGAAAATCGAAAAAACGTAAAAAGTTATTAAATAAAGTACCCCCTCTAGCTCGAGACTAGCTCCGACTCGGAGCTGTTAGCATATTAGTTCCGAGGCTCGTCGGAGCTGTTTAACCTCTCCCCACCCATTGGTTCTAACGGAGCTGGAGTCGGAGCTGTTAGCATATTAGTTCCGTGACTAGCACCGACTCAGAGTTGTTAGCATATCAGTTCCGAGACTAGCTCCGACTCGGAGCTGTTAGCTTATTAGTTCCGAGACTAGCTCCGACTCGGAGCTGTTAGCTTATTAGTTCCGAGGCTGGTCGGAGCTGTTTAACCTTTCCTCGCCCATTGATTCTAACGGAGCTGTTAGCTTATTAGTTCCGAGGCTCTCTTCGGAATGGAGCCTCAGTGCAAATGTTCATAAAATTAGTTTGGAATTCTTGATTTGACATTTCAACTAATTTTTAAGCCAGCATATTATGGTTATCTAAGAAGCAATTTCTATTTATCTTTGTTTTTGTAACATCACCGTCTTTCATTTCTTTAAAATAAAATCAAACACAATTTCAATTTTTTCTAATATATGATCTTTAAAAAAATTAATATGTTAACATTTTTTTAGATAAACCATTAAATGGATAGGGAAGTTATAACTCGATAAAGGCATTATTTATTAAAATCCTAAATTCTTCTTAACATTAGCATTGTAGCAATTTCATTCTAATTAATTAAGCTGTAAAAATATTTAGTCAAATTAAAAATAAAATATTTTCTTTTTTCTTAACTGTAAAAATAAAAATGCTTTTATTTTTAAATGCTAACATGGAGTTATGACTTGAAGAACAATAAGTTTTATGTACAATATACTTTTTTATTTTTACTAGCAAACGGGTTTTCATTTCATTTTAAGATGTCATCATTTTCATTTTTTTAACCTGGCTTAATTGGAATTTTTTTTTAATTTTTAATAGTATACGCTAACAAAAAATCGTAATTTTTTTGTTTAAATAAATTTTATTCACATCCATACATATAATATACAGTGAGAGAGATACAATGTATAAAATAAATGTACATGCTTATATATACTTTATTTTGTTATCTGCTTATTATGTTCATTGGCATACAATTATTTATTTAAATTATAAATTGAAAAATCTAATTATAAATTATGTTTATTGGCATACAATTATTTATTTAAATTATAAATTGAAAAATCTAATTATAAATTATATAATTAAAGATTATAAATAACGATTTAATTTTTATTTGTAAAAATTATAAATAATAAAAATGTTTACTTGATAACTTGTTATTCTTTACATTCTTATTTTTTAAGTATCATTATTATTTAAATAATATTATATTATATGACAATATATTATATTATTATAATATTAAATTATCCCCTGGATTCCTTTCCTATTTATGTTCCTTGGAGAGTAGTTTAACTTTTGAAAAGTTGGAGATAGAGGTCTACCTACACTGGTGGAATTTACTCACGGAACCGATAGGTGGAACTGGAACGGTTAAGGGAACCTAATACGCAGTCGGAACTGGAACGGTTGGAGCTAATACGTCATTTAAACGTTCCGTAACATCCCTACTACTGAAGTGCGGCTGCCCCATCAGCCCTGCTTCGGGGCGCGGCTATCACTCCCTTTCGGAGGGGAAATTCTCGTCAGCTGATGCCCGCACCACCTTATCACTATTTCCCCTCCTTTTTAAAAACAGCGCGTCTTGCTTGAGTGTTCACGTCATTTTTACGTCACAAGCCATCTTACCAATTCTCCAATTGACACATCGATCTTTCAGTTGCTACTTTTAAGTAGATATACTTCTCCGACTTTTGAAATAACGGCCATTCAGGAGTCCATATTGTTCTCCGACTTTTGAAATCATCGCCCTCGGCTTTCATACAATTTTTAGAATTATCAGTAATTCCGAAATCTATTGAAAGTTTTTAATAAAATTAAGACTTATTTACTTCATATACTACGGGATTTTCTCTAATTCAAATTCAAAGAGTTACATTTCAACTTTCATAAATACAAGCTTCATTACATTATTGATGGAACACGCATTTAACAAATCAATGAATTCTTATTCAAAATAAAATGTGTGCAAGAAGCGTGGTATTCCCTGCAACCATGAAAAACAAATTTGTAACATCACTTAAAATGTGTGATGTTGATTAATAGTAAGAATGTTAAAACAAAATAGGTATAAAAGTTGTTGTGTCAGCCAGTAAAAATAAAGTAACCGATAACAGTAAATATTAAAATATTAAACAGAGAAATCGAATAAATAATAATTATAACTATGAGACAAATAATGAGATCTCAAGTACAGAAATAAAATAAATAATAATTATAACTATAAGACAAATAATGAGATATGAAGTAGTAAATAGAGAAATACAATAAATAGTAATTAAAAAGATGGAAAAAATAAAGAGGTAAAGTGATAAACCATATAATAAAAAAAAGAAAAGTTAATTTGAGCTGTTTTATTTATAATAGGAAATATAACTCTGTAAATGAGCTTAAGATCGGTAAAATGATATTATGACGCTTAATTATCAGCAGGAAAGTTTGAAAATATGTAAATTATATAATAAATCGAAAGTATGTATAAAGATATTTAATTTCAAACTTGAGGTATTAGTATCGAAAGTAGCACGGTCGATCTTTATTGTCGATATAGAGAGCTGACGATTACATGACGTCACAGTCGACTACTGAAAGGAAATAGCGGGAAAAATAACTCGGACAGAACAGCGAGTTGGAGCTTTATCAACGAAGGGGGGAAGGTGGTGGGGACGGCAGTTCGGCAAGGCGCCGAGCGATCGCTGCGCCTTAGGCCACGCCCCGAAGCAGGGCTGCCTCATCAGCCGCACTTCAGTAGTGGTACCATTTTGGTACCATCAGCCGCACTTCAGTAGTGGTACCGAAATTTTTGCTGTCACATCGCGGACATATACATACACTAAATACCCAATATCAGGTTCGCACGGTTTAAAGTGGGACACAATTTATTAAGTAAAGTACCCCCTCCGGTTGATAAATTTTGATGAAATTTTTGCAGTCGAATCTCGGGCATATTAATGCACCAATACTCAGTTTAATCAAAATCGTTAGAGCCGTTTTTGAGAAAATCGATAAAAACGTAAAAAGTTATTAAATAAAGTACCCCCTCCGTTTAACCAATTTTGATGAAATTTTTGCTGTCACATCGCCTGCATATACTTACACTAAATATCCAATTTCAGATTTGCACGGCTTATAGTTTTTGAGCTAGTCTGTTCACACACACACAGACCATTTCGCGGGACTTGGTTATTTGGACTCAGGGGACCCCAAGACGTGTATTTCCGTTGAAAGTCGAAATTTTTCACGATCGCAATACTTCCACTTACTATATATTTCATATATAGGTAAGTGAAAGTAAAAATTAAGAGATAGGATTTATTTAATTCCCCAAAAATGTCTTAAGTCTCCTTTGTGAGAAATAAAGATGTTATTAGGTTGGCAAATAAATCTATTCGATTTTTCAGGATGAAATAGAACTCAGACGATTATTTACATAATTTAATGTACAATACATTGACCATTATTTAAACTGCAAATGTAAAGTCCTCGTGGGTCTGTTGTTTCATCTACCATGATGTAAATATAATTGTTTTCAATTAGTTTTCGTATTTCTTCGAGAGAATGTTCACAATTTTTGAGATAATTTTTTCTCAGGGTGCTCTCGTCAGGAATGTTTTATTTGCATAAAAGACTTAAAGGGCTTGGACTGCAATTTATTGAATGGAAAATTGGAAGCGACCATGGTGTAATTGTCAAAAGAAGAGCAGCTTTGTGTGAGTAACTGTTGCATTGGAGCTCACTTGGATTTTTGTGCTGCAGTTAACTGTGTGTGCCCACCTATAAAAATAAGACATTGGGAATAGTCAATGCTATCGTGTGCTACGTATGAAAAGATAGAACGTACCTACTTACTTGAGTTGCAATGAGCATCCACTTGAGATTTTCGATCGGAACCAATTGATTGATTGCAAGAAGAAAAATCTGGTGCGTGCTCGCAACACACAACTTTCACTTACCAACTTACTTAGATTAGAAATTAATGCGTTTTGTTAATTGCCACTTCTGAAATGAACAGAACGGCTTTAATTATGAACAATGGTCTGTCATTAAAGGCGTACTCCGCATGCGTGGTCTCAATGAGTTGACTGAATATTTTTCTTTTTTTCTCCTCTTTATTTTTATCATATCTCATATTTAGCCATTTCTTATTTTTAGGCGTAACGAGAGACAGTTAATTTCTCCATGTAAACAAAAACAAAGGCACTTTATAAGAAAGAAAGAAACAAACAAAAAAGCCCCCCCCCCAAAAAAAAGCCCCCTCAGAACATTTTAATAATGATAAAGCTTACCTGATATTAAAGAAAACCTAATTTTCATTAAACATGACGAATTTGATAAAAATCGTTAAAGCCGTTTTTGAGATAATCGAAAAAAAGGTAAAAACTGGTAAAAAAGTTATGAAATAAAGTGCCCCCTCCGACTGATAAATTTTGATGAAATGTTGGCTATCACATCTTTGGCATATACATACATCAAATACCCAGTTTGATCAAAATCGTTAAAGCCGTTTTTGAGTAAATAAAAAAAAAAAACACGTGAAAATGGTACAAAATTTATTAAGTAAAGTCCCCCCTCCGTTTGATCAATTTTAACAAAATGTTGGCTATCACATCTTTGGCATATATATACATCAAATGCCCAGTTTTATCAAAATCATTTAAGCCGTTTTTGAGTAAATAAAAAAAAACACGTGAAAATTATACAAAATTTATTAAGTAAAGTACCCCCTCCGGTTAATCAATTTTGATGAAATTTTTACAGTCATATCTCGGGCATATAAATAGATCAAATATTCAGTTTAATCAAAATCGTTAGAGCCGTTTTTGAGAAAATCGAAAATAACGTAAAAAGTTATTAAATAAAGTACCCCCTCCCTTTGAGCAATTTTGATGAAATTTTCGCTGTCACATCGCGGGCATATACCTAATCTAAATACCCAATTTCAGGTTCCCACGGTTTATAGTTTTTGAGCTAGTCTGTTCACACACACACACACACAGACCATTTCGCGGGACTTGGTTATTTCGACTCAGGGGGTCCCAAAACGTGTATTTCCGTTGAAAACCGGAAGTCGAAAATTTTCACGATCGCAATACTTCCACTTACTATATATTTCATATATAGGTAAGTGAAAGTAAAAAACAATTGTTTTCCCGTCTGATTTCAATTCTAGGTATGGTTTTATCCAAACTTTGATTTTGGAAGATTGGCTAGCTGTCGATTAGGCATTTTCACTATTGTACTTGTTTACCGAACTAAACTCAACTTCAGAATGAAATGTAAACAAAAGGGTACCACTACTGAAGTGCGGCTGATGGGGCAACCCTGCTTCGGGGCGTGGCTATCACTCCCTTTCGGAGGGGAAATTCTCGTCAGCTGATGCCTCCACCACCTTATCACTATTTCCCCTCCTTTTTAAAAACAGCGCGTCTTGCTTGAGTGTTCACGTCATTTTTACGTCACAAGCCATCTTACCAATTCTCCAATTGACACATCGATTTTTCACTTGCTACTTTTAAGTCGATATACTTCTCCGACTTTTGAAGTAACGGCCTTTTAGAAGTCCATATTGTTCTCCGACTTTTGAAATCATTGCCCTCAGCTTTCACACCATTTTTAGAATTATCAGTAATTCCGAAATCGATAGAAAGTTTTTAATAAAATTAAGACTTATTTACTTCATATGCTACGGGATTTTCTCTATTTCAAATTCAAAGAGTTACATTTCAACTTTCATAAATACAAGCTTCATTACATTATTGATGGAACACGCATTTAACAAATCAATGAATTCTTATTCAAAATAAAATATTAGCCTGTAATTTTATTCTTTCCAACTTTTATTATTATAAATTTAAACTATCATCATTTAATTATACTATACAGTAATAAAATAGATTATTAAGCTAAGTCCCCTTTTCTTCCCTATCTTCATCAGTGATTTGGAACACGTCTTGCATTGAATGTTATCACCAATATACCTACTTTATGTTATTGGCAAACATAAATATTTTTTATTGCTCATGTCTGTGGATGACCTTGCAATTATAGTTCATTCAATAACTGATGCACAACAAAATCAATATCCTTGCGCAATATTGCCAAAATAATAAACTGGTTATTAATACATAAAAGACTAAACCCATGAGAATTCTGAAAGGTAGGCCTACAATATGCAAGTTGCATAAATAAAGAGGTATAGTGCAAGATGCAAAAATAAAGAGGTATAGTGATAAACCATATAATAAAAAAAAGAAAAGTTAATTTGAGCTGTTTTACTTATAATAAGAAATATAACTCTGTAAATGAGCTCAAGATCGGTAAAATGATATTATGATGCTTAATTCTCAGCAGGAAAGTTAAAAATATATAAATTATATAATAAATCGAAAGTAGGTATAAAGATATTTAATTTCAAACTTAAGGTAATAGTATCGAAAATAGCACGGTCGATCTTTATTGTCGATATAGAGAGGTGACGATTACATGACGTCACAGTCGACTACTGAAGGGAAATGGCGGGAAAAATAACTGGGACAGAACAGCGAGCTGGAGCCTTATCTGCGAAGGGGGAAGGTGGTGGGGGCGGCAGTTCGGCAAGGCCCCGAGCGATCGCTGCGCCTTAGGCCACGCCCCGAAGCAGGGTTGCCCCATCAGCCGCACTTCAGTAGTGTTACCAACAAAAGAGTAGGTTGGAAGGTTTAGTCAAATCAAATTAGAACTTCTAAGAAAGTTAATACAAAGGAACGTTGTTCGACATTTTACTACTTCCTTAACGAGTTCGAAGAAATATTTGGAAATCATGAGTCATTTTTTGTTTCTTAGAAAATTAGGTAGATAAATATTATTGCTGGTGATTTTAAAATAAATCACAATTATTTTCTATAATAAAAACTTTTAAAAAATCAATATTTTTAATGAAATATCAAAAAGTGCACTTTCGTGCACTGAAAACCTAAAATGTACAAATTTGTGCAGTAAACCCCAAAATGAGCAATTTCGTGCAAAATAAAACTTACATATGTTTATCGGGATGCCATAATTCGTTTAAATAACTTGTCCACGATCGATTTCAGGCAACCGAAAAAAAGGTGCAATTGCACAAGAATCCGTCTCTATCCATAACCTACCTTAACCTAAAGTGTGCCTTCGGCTCATCAACGACCCTCTCACTTGGGCATGAGTAAAATAAATCTCAAACTAATTATGAGTCTTTATAGAATATATGAATCTCAATCTTCGCTCCTTAATGAACCCAGGAACGGCTAATATAATCACATTGCAGAGAGTAATCAGAAGACTGTCAATATAAAAAATATATTCATTAAATTCTAATTCTCAAAAAAGAAAAATATTCCGACAACTTATATAACAGGTTGAACATTCGCATGCGCACTACGCCTTTAATGAAACCATTGTTTAAGGAAAGGCATTCTGTTCATGCAAAGAGTTGTCAAGGTGTTTTGGAACATAGGTATTTAATGGAAATAATTTTTTTCATGGTAACTAAATGAAGCTTTCAACAACCAAATAGGGATGCAATGGAGCATTATGCTTGCATTGCTGAATTATCACAAGTAAAAGTTGTCTGATGCAGAAAGACATAAGAGACAAACTCTACTAAGAGATGATATATTTACAAAAAGCAACTCACAGTACAAAAACAAACAAGCAGTAAAAAAAAGCAACTATTGATAAAATAAGGTCCCTTAAATACTTAATAAGCAATAATGAATAGAAAAGTACTGAGAACTTTTAAGTTTTGCAATACAAATGCTCAATAACTTATAGAGATATACAAATATTGGCGTATAAATGTGCAAAAATGTGTGAAGTTGAGGAATGGCGTTTATGGATTATCCATAACATGTCAATTTCTAATCTAAGTAAGTTCATGAGTGAGTTGTGTGTTGCGCGCATCCCACCAGATTTTTTTTTAAATTGATTTCCACATGTTTCAATAATCGTTTAAAATGATTCAAATATAAGTAAATTAAGTCTCATAGGAAGTGAAGCCAAGAGACATTGAAAATCTATAGAGCAGGTGTGAATGTGGGGAAGTCTTCACCCTCAGTATTCTACAAACATTGTGCCTAACGATTATCAATTTTTCCAGTGGACTGCGCATTAAGAAGATACCAAAAATTGGAGTGATCCATGGATAGCCTCAAAAGATGAGGAGTTATGTTGGAGTGGTGTTTGAATGCTGCTAGATATATGGAAAACAGTAGCAGCTAGTAGTGGACAATATTTAAAAGAAACACTCCTGTTTTTTACAATAAATTTGTAATTTCTGATAAAAATTCCAGAAAATCACTTGAACACCTAATATATCCTTTGCATAGGAAAATTTAAACATTTTTAAAATAATTTTTGAAAAAATAGTTATTGGCTTTGGAGGGTTAAAAGAGGTAAATGAAAGAATAAAAGAACTCGGTAGGTTAATAAAGGATCCCAAAGGACAGGATCCAGAGAAGTTAAAAAAAGAATTTAATATAAATAAAGAGAATAGAACAAATATAAAATTACTTACTTGTAAGAACAGTCCTCCTTTTATATTGTTCAGTTGGAGCCCCTCTTGCTCTGCCATCTTTGGTAAATGGTGTTTCAAACATAAATGTCTTAACATTATGGTTTTGTTCAAATTCTGTTGATCTTAGGTGAGATTCAGTTTTGTCCCAATAAGGTAAAACAGAGGTCACTTGGATGTGAGCCATTTTAGAATCCAGATCAGCTTCAACTATCTAATATAAAAAAAAATTCTATTTACAATATTTACATCACTGGTGTTTGGTCAAAAGGGGTTAAGTCATCGAATGTTATTGCTCATAACTCTGCCATTTTTTGGTAAAATAATAAAAATAGTTTTATTTCTCTTTATCTATTCATGGTTTTTCCAGGAAAGAGTTTGGTCAAGGGTTACACCAAGGTTTTTGACTGTTGGATAAAATTTGATGGGATTGTTATTTAGGAACAGGGGTGGGATGTTATGGACGGTTTTAAGGAGGTAATTGGAGTCAAAGCTTCAACTTGTTAGCCTCTGCCCAAAGACTGATTCGATTCAAATCTTCTTGAAGCTTTTTCGTCACTGGCACCAACTCGGAAGGTGGGAAAGACAGGTATATTTGGAAATCATCAGCATAGATATGATATTGGGAGTGGTGAATCAGATGAGGAAGGTTGTTAATATAAATAGCAAACAGAGTGGGGCATAGAGAGGATCCTTGAGGGACACCGCAGGAGAGGGGAAGTGTTTTGGATGGAGGTTGACCAGGAACGACTACATATTGTGATCGATCTGAAAGAAAAGATTTGAACCAATGTAAGGCACTGCTAGATAGGTGGAGTTTTTCCACTTTTATAAGAAGGATGTTATGATCGACTCATCAAAGGCTTTGGAAAAATCTAGAAGGATAAGAATATTTAGCTTTTGGAGTTCGATAGAGGTTTGGAGGTCAAGAGTAATTTTTAGGAGAGCAAATTGACCAGTAAGACAAGTAACCAGATCGGAAACCAGAATGGAGTGGGTTTAGGAGGGAGAGTTCTTCTAAGAATTTTGATAGTTGATTTTCAACAAGGCGTTCTAACGGTTTTGAGAGATTGGAGAGAAGGGAAATAGGACGGAGGTCATTCATTGTGAAGGGGTTTGAGGTTTTGATCAAAGGTTGGACTAGAGTGGTTTTCCAGGAAGAAGGGAAAACCGAGTTTTGTAACGAGAAGTTGTAAATATGATAGAGAAAAGGAATGAGTGAGGGGAGGCAGGATTTTATTAGCTTAACTGGAACATCGTCAGGACCGTAATCGTTAGTGCGGAATTTTAGGACTGCGGTAAAAAGGTCATCGCATGTATTGTGGGAAAAAAAGAAGTTTTCCGGATTTAAATTATGATTATTGATAACTGCAGGTAGGGATAAAAAAGAAGTGAAGGATGAGAAATGGTTATTAAGATCATCTGGAGTGAACGGAAGGTAACTGGAGTACTGGATCCAAGGAGGGATAAGTGACGAAGAATTTTCCATTTACTTTTAGGATCGTGGGCATTGGAGAGGGCTTTGTGGCAGTGGAGGGATTTAGCTCGTCGGATTTCGGATTGGGTCACATTTCTGAGCTTTTTGAAAGACGCATAATCAGCTGCCAAACGGGTAAGCCGAAACTTGCGTCTTGCAGCTTCCCTTCTTTTCATCAAATCCTTTATTTCAGAAGTCAGCCAAGGTGCAGCGTGGCGACGTAGGGTTCGGGTTTTCAGGGGAGCGTGGATATCTAAAATGGATTTCAAATTTGAGGTGGGAAAGAGACCATGGAATCGACAGAATCATAGGAATATATGATATCCCACTGGATGGCGTCGAGATCGGATTAAGGGGATTCGTAGGAAAGGTGGACAAGATTGTGAGATGATATGACCTTAGGAGAGAAACGTTTGACGGGGATGTCGTATGAAATCTGGATGAGGTCATGTGATGAGAGAAAAGGAACAGGACATGGCGAAGAGGAAATGATTTTGACGGGAGAATCAGAAATACACAGGTCTAGCCAAGTATAAAAAAAATGCAACTATTGATGAAATAAGGTCCCTTAAATACTTAATAAGCAATAATGAATAGAAAAGTACTGAGAACTTTCAAGTTTTGCAATACAAATGCTCAATAACTTATAGAGATATACAAATATAGGCATATAAATGCGCAAAAATGTGTGAAGTTGTGGAATGGCGTTTATGTATTATCGAAACATGTCAATTTCTAATCTAAGTAAGTTCATGAGTGAGTTGTGTGTTGCGCGCATCCCACCAGATTTTTTTTTTAATTGATTTCCACATGTTTCAATAATAATTTAATTTCATATCGTTTAAAATTATTCAAATATAAGTAAATTAAGTTCCATATGAAGTGAAGCCCAGAGACATTGAAAAACTATTTAAACAAAACTCGACTGTTGATGAGATTAGGTCCCTTAAAAAAAGAAATATGCAATAATGCAGTACTGAGAATTTTCAAGTTTTTCATTACAGATACATTATAACTTATGGAGATATACAAATATAAGCATATTAATGTGGAAAAGAGTAGTGTTTACATATTATCGAAACTATTTCTAATCTATGTAAGTTCGTAAGTGAAAGTTGTGTGTTGCGCGCATCGCACCAGATTTTTTAAAATTAACCTTCTTTTCTATCACATATAGGGGGTTGTACTGTATATACAGGGTGACATGCTACTCGTGCGACAAACTTCACCAGTAGATTCTCCACCATAAAATGAATAAAAAAGTTAATATTGACCATGGTCCGATTCTCAACCATTTCGGAATAATTTCGCTTTTTATCGATTTTGAAAGATATCACGACCTGGCATCGGAAAACCGTGATATCTTTAAATCTGAAAATTTCTACGAAAAGCTGATAGCACCGTTGAAATCTACATTAATTGTTCAATAATAAAATGTTCATTTCAAAATTTTTTGGCCAATTTTTCGTGTTTTATTTTAGCCAGAACAACAAAATAAGTGAAAAGTTTTACAAATCGGAAAGTGTTTAACATAATCCAGAGTTTCTAATTTTAGTTTCAGAAGGCAGCAAAGTTGAGGAAAAATACCTCATTTAATAACGCTTCTAACGCACTCTTCATTTTTTAATATGATGTTTCTAAGACCAAGATATGGATGACATAAAGAGAAAAAATTATGGTTCAAGGATTGTTAATGCTTGAGAATTTACATTTTAAATCTGAAAAAACTAATACAACTCACCAATATATTTAAAATAAATTTATTTTTAATCATTTTATTTATGTTCAAATTGGAAGCCGTACTCTGCAATACACAAACGTGTATTCATACCGTTTTCTCATACTCCCAACTGTCACACCAAAAGTGAGAAAACGTCGAAATTTTTCAGCAGCGGCGAAGATCCTTGCTCTCAAATTGTCTATGTTTGTCACTTCAGTGCGATAGATCAGTTCCTCGAGATATCCACAGACGAAATATTCCATGGGGTTGAAATCAAGAGATCTTGGTGGCCATAGAACTGTCCCATCACGGCCGATCTACGTTTCGAATGTTCTGTCAAATACGCCTGAACTATTCTAGAGGAGGGAGGAGACGCACCATTACTGCCAAAAATTGTGTTTGGGCGGAAGTTATTGGAGATGTACTCGTGCTGAAAAATTATGTTTCTCCTCAATTGTAAAAGAAGGTCCTCCAGCAAGATAGGCCGCGTGTTTTCGATAATATTTAAGTAATGGTGCGTCTCCTCACTCCTCTAAAATAGTTCAGGCGTATTTGACAGAACATTCGAAACGTAGATCGGCCGTGATGGGACAGTTCTATGGCCACCAAGATCTCTTGATCTCAACCCCATGGAATATTTCGTCTGTGGATATCTCAAGGAACTGATCTATCGCACTGAAGTGACAAACATAGACAATTTGAGAGCAAGGATCTTCGCCGCTGCTGAAAAACGTCGACGTTTTCTCACTTTTGGTGTGACAGTTGGGATTATGAGAAAACGGTATGAATACACGTTTGTGTATTGCAGAGTACGGCTTCCATATTTGAACATAAATAAAATGATTAAAAATAAATTTATTTTAAAGATATTGGTGAGTTGTATTAGTTTTTTCAGATTTAAAATGTAAATTCTCAAGCATTAACAATCCTTGAACCATAATTTTTTCTCTTTATGTCATCCATATCTTGGTCTGAGAAACACCAAATTAAAAAATGAAGAGTGCGTTAGAAGCGTTATTAAATGAGGTATTTTTCCTCAACTTTGCTGCCTTCTGAAACTAAAATTAGAAATTCTGGATTATGTTAAACACTTTCCGATTTGTAAAATTTTTCACTTATTTTGTTGTTCTGGCTGAAATAAAACACGAAAAATTGGCCCAAAAATTTTGAAATGACCATTTTATTATTGAACAATTAATGTAGATTTCAACGGTGCTATCAGCTTTTCGGAGAAATTTTCAGATTTAAAGATATCACGGTTTTCCGATCCCAGGTCGTAATATCTTTCAAAATCGATAAAAAGCGAAATTATTCCGAAATGGTTGAGAATCGGACCATGGTCAATATGAACTTTTTTATTCATTTTATGGTGGAGAATCTACTGGTGAAGTTTGTCGCACGAGTAGCATGTCACCCTGTATATATATATATATATATATTTTTTTTTTTTTTTAATTGAATAGTTAATAGTAAAAAGAAAGGAGAAAATGTATTGGATTATTTAATTGAAAATCTAAAGGTGCCTTTACACTCAACGAACCTTACCCTTGAACACCACCCTCGAACAGTCTTCACGTTGACTGTTCGGGTATCTTTGGTGCTGGTATCTGTTTGCCTGTGTTCGGGGGTAGCGCTAGTGTCACTTTTGATTTGGGGTTCTCCCAAGTGACAGGAGCTGTTTGTGATACTAATGCGCAGTTGTAATTCGTCTCCTATTTTTTTATTTTCCAGATAATATAAAATATATTGATGATGAAGATTTTTTTTTCATCATAAGCTAGCGTTGGGTGCGTCAGCCATATTTGTTAGCTTAACGTCACGTCATGTATAAATGGCTGTTAGCGAAACGGCGCACAGTGGTTGAAAATCGACTATTTTAGGAAAAAACCTTGTCAAACCTGATCTGTAAGCCGCAAAAAAATAAAGTTGATATTATCATAACCACAATTGAATTTCCTATAAAATGTATAGGTTGGAGCCCCGCTTAACCGGCTATTCGGATTAACCGGCGGTGTTAGGAAAATAAAAAAACAAATCATACATCAATTTTCGACTCGATATCGGTTAGTTTAAGCACTTTTGCTGTTTCATGCTATTAATATCCTTGATAGTACTTGCAGTATCATTTTATTTCATGAAAACACCCACGTTAGGTGAAGAAAAAAAAATCATACATTATTTTTTTCGCTACATTTTTATTTTTAACTATTAAATGTATTATCATATTAAAATATTAGATTGGGGTTATCTGGCTTTAATATGAATTCAATAGGAGATGGTGGGATAGACTGTTCAGTATAGGTTTAGTAACTAAAACTCTATCAGAAAAAACTCAATTCCCTAATTCATACTAATAACAGCTGAACTTTTTTCAATACCAATTTTTTAAAATTAAATGAATTCACAAAATAAGTAGACCTGGTTTTTGGAACGAACTTTGTACTATGCGACACACTCACCAAAATAGACACACTCTAAATGATTCTAAATCCACAACTAATCCTTCATATTACCGTCCTTTCGCACTCTACCTATAAAGCCGAAAGTATTTGAAAAACTTTCCTTGAACCGAATTTAAGCCTATACTTGAAAGTAGTGAAGTATACCGAGTCATCAGTTTGATTCTGTGCAAGCCATTCTTCATTTTTTTTTTTTAAATTGTTTTTTTTTCTATGAGCTTCCTGCCACTTACTGTTAAAACGAGGCTAGAAAGTTTTCATGAGAAATCGGTTTATTTCCATCAAGTTATCCGAGGTCATGTTAATAAACTTAATATTAATAATTTCCAAACACATACTAACATCACGGTAGGTGAACATTTTTTTTTTATCATTGACCTAATAATGATTCAGAATGACCTTATAAATGATGCTACAGAGCTAGTAAGTAAGGAATGATGTTTTACTTAACGATTAGTAATAACCTAATTCGAATCACAAACTCCATAGCGAATAAACTGCATGAAATAGCATAGGTAATTCAATAAAAAAAAAATCACACATCTACAGACGCAGGTGGACGCAGCTAGAATATGATTTAATATTTCCTTGGAGGTATCTTCTTCTTAAAAAAATGGATTTTAAAACTGCGCTCGGCTGCGCTTGAAAAATATGGATTACCAAAAAAAAATTTGTCTTATTTTTATTGCATTTATTCGGGATTTTAATTCTGGGTTAAAACATAGGCAAAATAGCATCATTTTTATGGTCGTGTAATATGTGATATCGCTCTTCATGATTATGAAGGAAAATCGCACCAACAAACAAAAATACGAGTAGCAATAATAATTATAGTATCATAAATTTTTCGTTGAAAAATAAACTTTTTCAATGATCGATTTTCAAAGGGTCGTAATAAGTGTAAAAATCGGAATATCTCCGAATAAATTGATGGAATGTGTCAGATAACTATTCTATTTATTAATAATGAAAAGAAAAAGAATATTCCGATACCTTCAAAAAATAGGTTTTTTCCGCCTTTCAACCACTGTGCGGCGGTAAGGCAAGGTTCGGGGGAGAACCTGTTGGAAGGTGAGGGTCGTAGAGTGTAAAGGCACCTTAACAAATTATGAACCTATATTCAAATTGAATACTTACAGGAGCAGAGTCCATTATAATTCGTACATTTCCTTGTCCAAATTTTTGAGTGTACTGATGTAGAAGTCTATCTGATATTTCAGAAAGTGATGTTACCTTGGGTTCTTTGTAAACATATTCTACTCCACTCTCTTTGTCAAAGTAAACCTTAAAAAAAAAATTTTTTTATAAGAAATAAGAGGCCACATGCAAGTTATCAGGAGACCTTTCTCTTATGTTATTGAACAATATGCTATAATTGATGGAAATTGATCGTTTGATTAATTTTAAACATTTTTATTTCAAGAGAAAATATTAATCACGGCAATGGCCAATCTGTTCTTCAAATAAAAATATATAAAATATTACATTATAAAGATATACATACAAACTAGTTCATTAAATCCTCAGAAAAGAATTGACATTGTTAAGAATAAAAGAGAACAGGAATCATGATTAAGGTTGCTAAGCATTAAAACAAATGTATGTAGCCATAGCATATCCTAGCTAAAAGACAATTAATTCAGATTATTTGAAATTATAAAGATAAATTTCAATTTTGTTATCATTTTGGTTCATTGTTCCTAATTATATTAGTTTTACAAAATTTTTGTCATGTTACAACATTCCTACTTTATAAATATGATTAGTGTAACGTTAAATCGATAAGCAAATAAATAAAAAAACATATGACTGCAGTCCCCCCTTTCCGATCGGCTGGATCCGCCCATGTCCAGGCCTGACTATTTACGATTATATATAAGGAGCAGTGACTGAACGAGTTAGTTGAAGTCTGTGTCTTGACTGTGTAGCGCAAGTCATATGATTTTGTGTTTTAACGTCACCATTTTGTAACCTGCTCTAGTGTTTAAGTTTTATTAATTCGTTGGCATTGTGATAACTGTATATTTCTGTTAAATAAATATTTCTTATTTATTTATTTATACCACATAAGTGTTACATTATATTTGCTCCACTCCAATGAATTGCTGAATATCTTTTTATAGATAAAAAATCAATTTTTAAGATCTATTTCTAGTAAAATAAACACCTTAAGTTCCGGGCCCTAGTCCATAATTAAACATTAAAACATTTTTATACATATTACAATATTTTTGAAAATCATAATATTGTAACACCAATGTGGGTTAAATAATTTTACTGACAAAATTATAATCAGAAAATGTAAAAAAAAAACACATTAAAAATCAAATTAGTAACAACATTACAAAACAGTATCTTGCAGTGACAGACAGTGACTCAAATTTAGCTGTATGCTCTGCGGTTGACTTAGACTCTAATTGATCACTTCCTATTTATAGTCCAATATGGGCCCACCCAGAAAGGTTTAGAACATTCCAAACATAAAATTATAAATACATGACTGTAAAGATTCCAGGTAATTCTAGAACTTGTACGGAATAAGAAAAATAATCATCTATTTTGGTTTTGTATCAAAATATTATAGATATAAATGTATGTAAGTCTGCTTGCTCCTAATGCATAGGGAAATTGTTCATAGGATCGCCGTAAAAAGTGGAAAGTTGTTGCTATAATCCCACAAATATTTCTGACATAGTACATAAATGTTATAATAGATAGGTTTTGTGAGGAGTAGTTAATTATTAACTTTTTACTGGGATATCCTATTTCAACAAATTTTGACATACACGTTGATCTAGACTAAACAAAAGTATAAGTAGGTTAATTCCACAAAAATCTTATCATGGACAGGTTTTTTTTTTTTTTTTTTTTTTTTTTTTTTTTTTTTTTTTTTTTTTTTTGGGGGGGGGGAGAGGGGTGGATAATTATTAACTTTTTACAGTTTATCGGTATCACTGAAATTCGTAACACATTTCGTCCTCGGGTGTAATAGCAGAATGAAAACATTGATTCTACAAAAATGCTACCATGGATAGATGTTTTATTTTTATTATTTGGGGTGGGGGATTAATTATTAACATTTTACCGGTTTATCCAAATTTGAAGAAGTTTAACACACTGGCCGTTCATAGGCCAAATAAAAGCATAAATAGTTTCCTCATAAAAGTTGATATGGACAGG